>VYZS01043655.1:28493-54440 GCA_013400695.1 Neodrepanis coruscans | reverse complement strand
GAAATCAGATGTAATAGAAAAGTGACTCATAACAGCATGGAGAAGTTTGGAAGGATGCAGAGAAACATGTTTTGACTGTAAAAATGCCTCGCGTGTTAAAGGTAAGCGGCTGTTTGTCCCCAGAGTCGCACAGGGCTGGACAGGGACACGCACTGCGGGGTTCAGGGACCTGACTGACCTCACCAGGACGCCTGAACACTTCTCGTTTCCCCTGAATTTTATTTACTTATTGCCTCCTATCAGAGATTCTTTGAAAGCTCATCATATAAATATTTGCTTTGAGAGGAAATGTAAAAAAAAAAAACAAACAGAAAAAAATCCTAACAACCCCTCCCACACCCACCCTTAATCTTGTGAGTGTTGGGCTTTACTGCCTGAGAGGACTCACATTTTCCTTCAAGCCCCAGCAGGCTCCTCCATCTAGTCCATGGCAAATCCAGCTCGTTCACCCACACCGGCTGCATTTCCTTTGGGAAATACTTCGTGCATTGACAAAACAAACAGTGTTGACTCATCCCAGCAACACGGAGCACACACACATGCCTCCCGCCACACCAGGGATCACAGACGTGCAGAACACGCCGGGTACAGTTACATTTTGGCAATTCCTTGTAATTAGACGCTCATCTTTTGCGAATCCTTTTAATTACCAGTTCATCTTGCAGGAACTCGGTACCAAAGTGCTCCGCTGCACACCTGGAGAAATTGTCGCTCATTCTTCACGTTTCCTTTCTACATTTTTTTCCCCTCCCCTCTTCAAATAAATCTCATTGAAATTACAGAGGGGAGAAGCACAGCACCCCTGACAGGTCGTCCGGACTGACAGGGCTGCGCTGCGGGCGGGACACGGAGCGGCCGCTCCACGGGCACCAGCCAGGCCCGCTCACTATTTCAGCCCGGCACGACCGTCCCCGCGGCCCCTCGGTAACAGCGGGATCCCCCCGTCCCTCAGGATCCCCGAGGCTCCGTCGGGATCCCCCTCTCCCTCGGCATCTCCCTCAGGATCCCCCCGGTCCCTCAGGACACGCGGCAGCTCCCGCCCGGCCCCTCACGGAGCTGAGCTCGGCCCCGCGCCTGCGCAGCACCCGCCCGGCGCCATCCGGGTCCCTGCGCGGCCATGGCCACGGTGGCGGAGCTCAAAGCAGGTGCGGGGCTGTGGCTCGGGGAGGGGCTCGTGGGGTCCCTCAGACACCCGCACCGGCCTCGGAGCTGCCCCGGGCGCCAATAGAGACCCTCGGCCCCCGCGCAGCTGCCCCGTCATATGCAGCGGGCCGGCTTTTTCAGTGTATTTCAGTATTGGCCCACTGATATCCCGCGTCTGGAATTAGTGAACGTGTGTATACTGCTAAAAAACAAACTGTGGCTTCTCTGAGGGCTCAGTTTTTATCTGTGCCGTGCCTCGAGTCTTTGGGTGCCGGCACGTGGCCAGGCGCAGATAACCCTTATCGCTGCGGGGCGGGCGAGACGCGGGAATTGTGTTTGTGTTTGAACGCGGGTGGCTTTAAACTAACGGGTCTTTTCACGATCGTAGTTTTAAAGGACACACTGGAAAAAAGAGGTGCCCTTGCACAGATCAAGGCGAGGATCAGAGCTGAAGTGTTCAATGCACTGGATGACCAGAGCGAACCCCGGCCGGCCCTGTCTCATGAGAATCTCCTGATCAACGAGCTGATCCGTGAATACCTGGAATACAACAAATACAAATACACAGCGTCTGTGCTGACTGCAGGTACTGGGGATGATTGCTACTAAATAGCCACTGATTGATTGGGTGGGTAATTCCACTGGTGCTACGGAAATAATACAAGCTGCACAATCTTTGTGGTACAAACAACCTTTCTGCTGCTTTACTTGCAGCATTAAGCCAAATCATACCATTAGTTTTTAAGAAAACTTACTCTTTGCTCCTTACCCTTAAATTAAATTGTTTACAGAGTAGTTGATGTAAGATGCTAGCAGCCTGCAAAATCAAAATACCTTTTTTGAAATGTCCAATAGCAGTACTTTAGAGTTCTTTGCCTCTTGAACTTATCTTTATAGTGTCAGACTTCTTTAATATTTTTCTTAGATTCTTTGAGAATGAAGATAAAAATTGTAAGGTGCTGTTGCAAGTTATATGAATATGAAGTACTAATATTATAAGTAAGTCCCCTGGAATTGCAATATACTGTTAGATACTAATATTCTAAAAGGGAAGGTTTTACTCTCATGCTCTCCTGTTAATTGGTGATGTTTTTCTTAGCAGTCTTAAGAATTTTGGGAAAATCTCTTTTCCAGAATGTGGCCAGCCTGAAGTGCCCTTGGATAGACAGTTTCTTGCCAAAGAGCTGAATGTAGTGGAAGACACAAGTGGAAAATCAGTGTAAGGAGGAATTCTGGAATGCCCTGTGTATTCTATATTCTGTATATCAGCCTGTTTTCTCTTTAGTGTTATTACAAATCACATGTAAATGTTTTCACCAGCTGAAATGTGAGTGGATCACACACGTGCTCTGATGTGCTGGATTCAGCTTCATGGTGCCAAACATGAGGCCTTTTTCAAGCATACTCTGAATTAACATTTAATTCTGCCAACACAGTGGCATTCTCCAGTTGCTATCCTTGCACATCACAGTACAAGTCTCTTACTGGTACAGTCTGTTTTCTACAGAACACAGATACACTCTTTGCATATCAGTGAGTTGCTTTGTAAAGCCATAAAAAGATTAATTTCCTGTGAGATTAGATATAAATGAACAGTGCTCTGATACAAGTGCATTAATGAGCTGAGGGCTGAACATGCTCAGCATTCTCTGCAGCTTGTGCTGTCTCAATCTGTCAGGTGCTTAGGAGGAGCCAGGTGTGGGGTGTGCAGTGGTGGACTAGTCTATAGCCCACCAAAATCTGATGCTTCATCAGAATGTGGATCTTTCTGATCCATAAGTGAGATGTAGATCTATGTCCTTATGTTGTGTGCTCCAGTTCTTTACCTACCAGGGAATCTGCAGTTCAGTGCAGAGTGTCTTTTAGTCCAAGCTTTTTAGAGGAGTGTTGGTGTTTAAGGTGAGCTTGGATCTCTAATTATTTATGTAATGATAGTTGGCATAATGTATTTTAAATCATTAAAGACATCTATACATATTCTAGAGTAAATGTTGAGGTCTAAGAAATTATGAGGAAAGAGTGTATTTTTAACGCTCAGTATTTATAAATTTTATAGGCTACTTTTGTGGTTTCTGTCTTAAGCAGACCTCTCCTGTATGGAATTATCTCTCATTTCTTACATGGTGGTAAAGAAGAAAGTACCCAGAATGCCCTTCCAAAAGTGTCTTTGCTGAATTACCCCAAGCAGAACCTTTTCAAGCCACCTACTGAGAGAACTCAGAAAGGTGGGTGCAGTCTCATTTTTGCAGAAGTTTTATTGGTGACTAGTTTTCCTATACCATATATATGTTTATAACAACATCAACAGGCAGATGGACACAGTTTATCTCCATTGTGCAGGGAGTGCTTGGAACTGACACCTCTTTTGTAAGAAAAAGTCTTCAGCAGAACAGTGTTTATACCTCAAAAATACCCTTAAGCTGTGTGGCTTGGCCATAGCTGTTGCTGTATTCATTTAAGAAAGGTCCTGCTATATCCAACTCAACACAGATTCATCCTAAAACTACCTTTGTATGTGCCTTTGTTTAAATAAGTGAGCAGCTTCCCCAGCTCTCCATCCTGCTCCTCTCTGCCCATGTTCCCATGGCACAGGAGACAGGGCACACAAACCCAATTCCCCTCAGAAGTCCTGGAACTGGGCTTCAAATGACCAAATTGTATTACAAATGTGAAAAGGGTCAGCTAGAGACAGCCTTATTACACTGGCAATTTAATACAAGAATTTAACCTGAATTCATGATAAATAATGGGCATATCTCTGTTTCCAGTCTGGTTCTAACTTATCTAATTTCTGTGGAAAGTTCTTAACTCTTTAGCTGTCAGTTCTGGATATGGGCACAAACCTTTCCTGAGGACATAATTCACACCCCATTGACCACAGAAGCTTAAGCCCTGAATCCATTACTCTGTAGTAAACACTGCTAAATCTTATTTGCCCTTTCTGGGCTGCTTTCTGGTTACAATTAATACTGCCTAAGCTAAGGGATGAAAGGGTTCATTAGTCCAGTGTTTTCCTTCAGTGTCTGTTTGGCACATTGCTTCATTTTCTAGTGTAAGAATTTAGTACTATCCTGTTAACACTATCAAATATGTGGTTTGTATCCAAGAACTTCAAAAATACGAAGCCTGAGATCATATTGACATCTAAAAATGGTAGAAGTACTAACTCCCTTTTTTAACAGTGAGTTCATTGAGACAATGCTGTTTCCTTTCTGCCAGAAGAGGGGGCTGAAGAAATAGAATTTTCATACCAAAACAGCTATAAATTACCTCTTTGTTAGAAAATAATTATTTTTATCAGAGTTTTCTCTAGTTTTAAAACAAACTCAGGGTATAGAAGAACTTGCTTTTAAAGTGTAACTTTATCTCTCAGTTGTGAAGTACTGACTCTGTGCAGGGTTGCCCTGCCCTGTTGGCTCCAATATAATTTCACATGGAGATTTAATTGTTTGCAGTTAGTTACAGAATTCAAGACTAATTATGGGAAACAACAGCACATTGCTTTTAGAACCAAACAAAAACATACCAGCTTTAAGGCTTTTAACCTTTAAGTGAATTCAGCCTGAAATTACTTTCTGCTTGTGTTTGTGGAATATGTATGTGGAGACCTAAAGGTAGTGGGTTTGAAATACTAATTATCCAGCTATTTTAATTAGGCTGTACATTCAGGGAATTCAGTCTATTCATAAACTCAACCTTCCAAGTCTCAAATATTTAACATCTAACTTGATTTTCATATTAGAAATTATCTTGCTTATTTAGATGCACAAATACTCCAGCAGGCTGGAGATCCTGATGGAATGTGTGGAATCTGGTGTTTCTTTCACTGTAGCTGAGTTGAAAGTTCTCTGAAATCTAATCTTTAGTAATGCAAAGCTTTTATCTTACACAGTTGTATGGAAACATTTATTTGTAAAATTGCCAGAGTTTCTTATGATAGTATTATTTATCAAAGTTGATTAGAAAATAACATCTCTTTGGACCTCCAGATGCAAGAGAATATTTGTGTCTGTGTTTCATTTTCAGACAGAATCCCAGAACCAGGAAGGATGGCTGGCACAAGCTTTGAAGATCCCCTTATTTTACAAAGTATAAAGAGATGATGTCTTTCATTTGCTGATTTCTCATATGAAGTGCTGTAAGAGTTAATGTAGAACATTCTTCACTGGATAAAATTATCCAATCTATCCACTGGGACCATTTCAGCTTGTAACATCTCTCCATGAGAGAGGATGGCAAGTTCATACTGTCAGTGAAAGAAGTGTTAGCAAAGGCTCTCTTCCTTCAGGGCTGACAGAAGGAAATCTGTACAGGAGGTCACACTGATGAATCTTGTGTCTACAATTGTATGGTTTTCCTGTGTTTCTAAATAAAATATTTCAATTTTATTCTGTGTGGTGTTTTGAGAGTGTTCAAACTAAACATCTTAATAATTCTTTTTAAGAAGAAGAAGCTGCTACTGCTAAGGGAAAATAAATTTTAATAGAAAATGGAAGTGCTTTAGAGAGATAGTTGTTCTTAATTCTCCGGAAGTGAGGACTATATTTATCTTCATGCCAGCAAACAAGTGAGGGTAAGTTTTTTCCATGGGAAGTTGCTAAAAATTGTATGGTGTAACACTGGGTATATGGGAGGGAAAGAACTTCTGTGTTTTTTTCCCAAACAACATGAAACTCAAAGTCAGGCAAAGCCAAAAATAAAATTGATAATAGATTACTGATTCCCAGAGCTCTTTTTTAGCTGAAGTATTTACATGTTTTGAAATGGTAATTTATTTTAAAAGCCAAACTTAACATGGGTACATAAAAATAACAGGTCATTATTTTTTTTTTCTCTACTCATTTTAACAAAATGTAGAAATGTTAAATGTTTCCAGTAAAAATGAGAGGAGTTTTGTATAAATAAATTTTTAGGGTCAGGTTCTTAAAAATCTTAATTGTTAGACAAATGTACAGTGAGTAGAAGTTAAAAAGAGGGTAAAAGAATATGCAGTTTGTCAGTTTGGAGAGACCCTGAGTTGTACACTGTGAAGTTTTGCCTTTATCTTGATTTGACCCAGTTAGCATTGCATTGTATTTTTATTTCTACCAGTAGGCTCCTCTGTATTCATGTGAAGTTGCAGAGAAGTTGTGGGTTGAAGGGAGAGGCTGCATTTATCTGTTTGAAGCCTCAGCAGTGAGCTCATCTCCTTCTTGTGACTGCCAATACTGCCAGCTCTCCCTTTGCTGATTTATAAGTATCTCAGGACTGGGGCCAGAAGGGGAGGACATGTTTGCAAATAAACCTCAGTCAAATCCATCCTATAGTCTCTTGNTGTCAGTTTGGAGAGACCCTGAGTTGTACACTGTGAAGTTTTGCCTTTATCTTGATTTGACCCAGTTAGCATTGCATTGTATTTTTATTTCTACCAGTAGGCTCCTCTGTATTCATGTGAAGTTGCAGAGAAGTTGTGGGTTGAAGGGAGAGGCTGCATTTATCTGTTTGAAGCCTCAGCAGTGAGCTCATCTCCTTCTTGTGACTGCCAATACTGCCAGCTCTCCCTTTGCTGATTTATAAGTATCTCAGGACTGGGGCCAGAAGGGGAGGACATGTTTGCAAATAAACCCTCAGTCAAATCCATCTATAAGTCTCTTGTAGTCTTGAGTCAAGTGAATCTGTCTCTGTGCCCTCAGCATTTGCTCTGTGCTCCCACTTCCATCAGGTTCAACTGCTGGACTGAAGAGCCAACTCCATGAAAGCTACTCCACGGATTCTGCTTCATTACTTGGGTCTTGCCTGCCCCACTAATGCAAATATTTACAATCACTGATCTCTCAATTTTTTTATTTAAAATACAGTAGCAAAGTGGTCTTCTAAGAGGTTATTTGCAAGTTACCTTCATTTTGGAATAAGTTTGAAATGCCTCTGGAAAGTTGCCAAAGTGAATTTCTGAACAATGTAGACATGATTACTCTGGCCACAGAAATCCCTCAATTTTTACGTTGTCTTTCCAGAGGTTAAATGGAAAACCCCCTGTTTCTCTATAAACCAGTGGATCAAATCATTATGTATATTTGGATTCTGAGTTGTCTTTTCAAGGGCAAAGAAAAAGGCTTTGGGAAACACAGAATCTCTAACCTCCTGAGCTCTGTAAGCGTTTCAGTGTAACCAAAGCCACTGCATCTGCTTTCTGTCTTCCCACCATAGATCATTCAGATGCTGCCCAGGTGCCATGGAAATGGGCATTTCCTGGGAAATGGATTTTTAGTGGTAGAAATTAAGTACCGTTTTTGTTGTGGTTTAAGAAGGCAAAGGGATGTTTGGTACCTGCTGTTTCCCAAGCACAGAGCTCAGCAGGCTCCTGGTCTCCACAGTCAGGAAAGCACAGGCTGTTAGGAGGGTGTGCTTCACTGAGCCTTGAGGTAAAGGCATGTTCCTGAAATCAGAGAGGAAATAAAATAGAAGGAATCAGGACTATTTTCTTGTGGGAATTCAGTGCTTTGTCACTCCACTGGGACAGTGGGTGGGAACTGGCCTGTTTGCTCTCAGTGCAACATGGATTTCATCTAATTCTTCAGTACCCTCCAGATCTGGGCTTTTGGAACAATCTCATTTCAAAGTATAGTCATTGTACAAGCAAACTAAAATCAAATTAAAGTGTATTTCCAGTGATACTTATTTGTACAACAAAGCTTTAAAACATGTCTATGAAAATACACTAATCACATTATTAATGGTCTAACATTTATCATGACAGTCTATGATGCTGACATACAGCAAGTCCTATGAATGTCAGACTGCCTACCTTTTTAACAGATGAATTGTAAAGCCTACAGAATATGGCTGCATTTGCCATTCCTTAAAATTTTAAGGTAAGCAAGTTCAATATTTAGATGAAAATAATTCACAATCTTAGAGTGACAGGTCTGAGTTTTAGAAGAACTTCCACCTTGGTGAGCATGCACAAAAGTTATTTTCTCAAATAATTTCAGAAGCTCCATTAGTTTAATTACCACCTGGGATATCTTGCATAAACTGCCCTTATTCTTTCTACTGAGACCAGAAAATGAAAAAAGATACAAGCAACAGAAGTTTAGGGGCTCGAATGAGCAAAATGCATGTCTGAATTTTGTTGGAGTAGAACATTAACCAAGAGCCTTATGGAGGGATTTACATTAAAAGAGGCTGTTCATTGTCTAAGTATGGTATCACAAGTGAAGGTGACAAGGAGCCAATGAAATGTGGTGTGGATATCAGATCTGGAAACCACTTTGGAAGAACTTAACCCACAAGTTTTAAAAATAAAAAAAAAAATCCTTAAAACCAAATTTTTGCTCTCCCCTAGAATGAGAGAAACTATGTCTCTAGACTCCACAGTGTCCCTGTGGCTTCAGAGGTTTTAGTTTCTGTTGTGCACAGGAAGGTTTTTTCAGCAGCTTTATCAGCAGCTTCGAGGAGTCAGTTGCACTTTCCTTCCTGAGCGCCCTTCGTATCGAGCTGAATCTTGGTGTCAGTCGATCAGTTTTCAGGAGGAGTGATTGTCATCGGGTTTAGGAAAAGAAAGCCCAACATATTTGCAAAGACACCCTTTCAGCAGCAGCTGGTGCCCAGTTGATTCAAACTGACCTGTGCACTTCACATACTTCACTTGACCTGCAGCCAGCATTAAGCACAAAGATTAACATTAAGCAGTTGACAAGTGTTTTACCTCATCAGACTGTTGTCACGATTAATTGTTCTAACTTGGACACAGACTGTCCCTTCTGTTGCAAGGGCACAGCTTGACACAGGTGGTAACCCCCCAGTACACTTACCAGTTCCAATTACATTTGTCAGTTTAGAGAAACATGGTTGGTAAAACTCAAGTAAAACACTTCTAAACAAACAAAAAAATATTTACCTGAAACATCCTTTAACAAACATCACCACGTGTGCTTTTCCTTTTCCCCCTCTGTTGTGTTCAGATCACATCACGCTAAAGCAGATGAAAGTTCATTTCTTTCCTTGTCAGTACATATTTTTTTCCCCGAGTACAATATTGACAATGCAAATTCAGCAAGGAAGTATTTAAGGCTGCTACTCTAATTTTTCTAGAAAAGTAATTAAAACAAGTAAATAAACAAGGGAGTTTAAATAAAGCTTCCTATTTTTTTCTGTCATAAAGTCATTGTCCACTGGGAATCCCCAGCTTTCTTTTTGAGGCAACTTTGGTTTAAAAAAAATACCACAACATTCAGGAAACTCCTGCCAGGCTATTAGATTAGCATATTCTTACATTAATTTAAAAATGAAGGTTGGAAGCCATGCTTTCACTTATCAGTTCCTACCCCACATGGCTCAAGAGTGCAACTGTTTCAGTCCCAGCAGTAATATTTTCTTAGACTTTCCAGCACCGTTTAATGTCACATCATATATCACCCTCCACCACTGCTGCTGTTAAACACCCTCCTTGGGCAGCAGGCCTGTGTGTGCACATGCAGCACTTTGCAGACCAGCCAGAATAATTTCCACTCCTTTTTAAGCTACTATTATAATGTGTCTGGTTTTGTGAAACAGCTGCATGCATTTAAAAGGAACTTCTTAGGATAACTTTGATGAATGTTAGAATGGTCATGCTTTTCAGAGAATCCCCTTGCATTTCATTATTTTTCTATTTAAAAACTAAGTTTACAATTGAGAAACAGGGTGGGAGGGGGGTTTGGAAACAGAGTGAACTACCCCGTGAGGAACTTTCTGCAAACAAGGGCAAGTTTCTTAGGTTTATGTCCTGGTGATCATTTCGCTTGGCTTTGCTCCAACAGCCACATGTGCACAAGTCTGATATGGCACTGCTGCCTTTTGGATCATGGGAAGGCTCTGTATGGCAGTGGGGCAGCCCCTCACCACAGTGGACAGTGCTCCTCAATCTGACAGGACAGACCCCAACAGCTGGGACAGTGCCACTGCACTGGCAAATCTGGGCTTCTCCAGAATATGAGTGCCTGGGATTTCTGAAATGTTTCTGGGAAGAAACATCAGTGCTCTTTCCCTCTCTCATCTTTGTTCAAATTTGTTCACCACTAACCAGAGCTGGAAAGGAGCTACAGGTCTGTCACACCTGCAAGTTCTCGACCAAGTGACAGCAGAGGTTTTCAGCCCAGCTCTATTCATAGGTATTTTCTTAGGACGATGAAACTAATATAAGCCTCATCCATCTTCCCCAAGAGTCTATTTTCCAGAGAAGACAGGGCTGTTGATGTCAGGAGAAATAATTTCCCTCAGGCCTGTGCTCTGATCCCTTGGGCATACACCATATTTAGTCTGTTGCCAAGAGGGGGTTGTTTCAGTATTTTGTATTTGGCACGTTGATGGGAATTCCTAGAGGATCCTAGCTTTCCCTTTTTGGGATGTCTCCATCCACAGGTCCTACTGCACAATGCTACTAGCAGGGGAAGGAGTGGGGACAGATGGAGACTGAAGGTTCAGGGGGTGAGAGGAAGGTTTGACAAGGACCAGACCATTCCTTAACCCCTGCAGATCCAGCTCCCAGTGCCCTGTCCTCCTCTCCCCCCAGCACATGGTGCCTGCTGCCTGTTCTTGCCATTGCATCCTGTTCCCCACCAGCTATTTCTCTCTTTTCTTCTACCTTTTACGGACAGAGAAATTTCTTATATATGAAAAAGGATTTACAGTTCTTTCTCAAGAACCAAGTTGTGCACTGGATCTTTGTCAAATCTGCTGGGGAGGTGGGAAACAACCCTCTTGTTTCCCAGGGGCAAAGGAGTCTTAAACCGGCCCCAGTCACATAAACACAGGGAGACCCAGAGCAACCTCCACCCACTCGCTTCTGCTGTGTTAGGAATAACCCTCTTCACCCAAGCAACCCCTCAACTCAGGGACTTATCTTAGCTCCAAGAAAACACACTGACAGTGGGTGGGAAACATCCTGTGCCATGTGGGACTGTGACCTGCCCTTTGCCCTTCGAGGCAGAGGGACACGAGGGGTGAGGATGCTGCCAAGGCAGGAAGGGGTTACAGGTCCATTTGCTTGGTCAAACAGTATCACCCTAGGGAAAAGCGAAAGCTCTGAACTTGTGAGTTAGGGGCACTCTTTTCCATTTAGGGACACCCCTTTCATACCTTTCTGAAAGCCAGAACCAGCCTGCTTCCCCAGAAAGCAGCTCAGGTCAGGTGCAGCAGCCCTGGGTTAGGCCCTGCTGGGAATGAGGTCCTTGGCTCAAGCTGCTTTTTTTGAGCCAGGTACCAAGAGGATTTTCCAGCAGGACGTGGTTTCCAGGGCCCCTCCCCACTGACAAGATTCTCCTCCTCTATATAGGGAGGCTGCAAAGGCGGCGAGGACTTGGGCTGTCCCGGCCGGTGGCTGTCCAGGTTCCGACTCTCCAACTCACCCTGCTCCCCTCCTTGGACACCTGTAAGTACCAAGGGGGTGCGGGGTCCCTTCTGGGGACCTGGCTGGGGGCTCAGCGCTTTGGGATGGGGCGGTCGGGCTCGTTAACTCTTTGTAAACACACTCAGAGAATTAACCTGCAGATAGGACTGGAAACGGGGACAGACCTATCAGAGGCACTTAAACCTTTATCCTGATTTGAATATCACTGTTTGTGTTCTAGTTAAAATGCATGAGACTGTGCACAGATGTTCCAGCCTGCTTCTTAGTCACTTCTAACACTGCTGTTGCCGAGTGGAGCCCAAAAAACACCACTGGCTGCAGGCGTGAGCTGCACTCTGAGCAGTGGCAACGGAGCCCAAAAGTGCGGGGCAGTGGTCGCAGGTACCTGCTGCAACCAACCATCACATGTAGATTCTGTAATGAAAAACCTGGCAGCCTGAGCTGCTGGTCTTCTTTAAGGATTTCTAACCTTTCAGTCTTAATAAAGGACTGTTAAAAGAAAGTGTAACCAAATAAAATAATCAGTTTGTCAGTAACTTGTTCTTTTAACAGGAGAAATGCTTAAAAATTAGAAGAAATGGAAACATTTTTACATAAATGCCCCAACATTAAAAATGTAAGTTTTTAATATGCTGGAAATAAATTTTAAGCAAAAATAATCTGACAATTCACTGAAGTACACTAATTTCAAAGGTGGCGTGCCTTTTTTTTTTAAAGGGAAAATAAAACAACGAACTTCTAACAAAATCCTGTATGTAAATTAAGACGACAGTAGATGGCAGTACAGAAAGCAGCTTCAGTGTCATCCTAGAGATTCACGGGCTTCTTTCACACACACGCATATATATATATATATATATATGTATGTGGGTGTGTGTATGTGTGCATGCTCATCTATAAAAATGTTGATATATGTATGTAGAAAGCATATATGTTTGCATAATTAAGAAGCAACATGAGATTTTGAACATGAGGGAAATCAGAAGTTTTGTCATTATTGTCTAATACATCTTAGTAAAATCTTCTCTAAAATACACTTGTTCAAAAATGAGCCCACCTTCTCCTTTACTCCAAGCTTTGCCCTGACAGCAGCTTGCAGCAGGACTGTCTGGATGGGCTGACTTGCTGGATTCCCAAAGTTCACCCTTCCCTCAAGCCACTAACTCAGAGTCTGAACCGATGGATCCCCCAGGAGCAAAGCTCTGGTTAAGGAGTCACTTCAGTTTAGTACCCAATAGTGCTCTGGCTGCGTTTGCTTAGATGTAAACAATGATTTTTATTATCTCATTTGCAATTGACACACTAGTCCCTAAAAGGTATTTGTTTTGAATTTGTTATCATTACATTTCTGCTGAACAGCCAGTATTGAGAAGAACATCACCATATTAGGCAGCGAGCACGGATGTATGCAGAGATCCCGACACTTTGCAAATCAGGGAGACTTATTAGTTGCAAATCTGTTGGCTTTTAAGTATGTTAATTTTAGAAGAAACAAAGAGCTGGAGATAGCTTTCCAACTTGTGCAAAGTCCAGCTGAATTATAGATTATTTATGAATTCTAGTCAACAGGCAGAATCTGATTTAGTTAATAGAATGACATTTGGGAGCATTTGAAATAGCTGGTATTTTCCAGAAAAAGAGAATCTAACCCCACATGATGTACTTCAAGTCTTTTTTACTTTTTTTCCAGTTTTTAGCACAGATTTTAGCACAGATAATAACCTGGGCCAATTTCTTTTGAGTATTAGAAAAGCTATCAAGTGTTTAATCAGTTATGTAGTAACTTGCATTAACAAAGGTGAGAAGACCTGATAAGAGACCAAGGCACTTACAATTTGATTGAAGTACACAGAGAATACATGCCCAGATCAAAGTGTCCATGATGGGGGGAGGTGAAAGGCCAGGAGAGATTGGTAGCAGTGCTCATGACAAAGCTAACAATGCTGGGGGACCAGTTCCCAAATAAAGATCACAAGATTAGGATTCACCACTAGATTATCTTTCGACTGCCTTTTTTTTTCTGTGCAATGCTTAGTTGGATGATATTGTTAAGTAAACCCAGGTGTCCCCCTAGTAAAAGAGAAGGAACCTGGAAAGAAGGCAGTCAAGAATTACTGTACCCCAAGAAATGTAGTTTTAGTCAAGCAGCAGGTTACTGCTACACTTTTCCATCAGGTACTTCTCTTGAGAGCAGGACTTGATTTCTGACAATAATTCACATGATTATATGTTCCTCCATGCTAATAATTATTCCCTGTACAGATGTGATAAGCCTTTATACCAACATGCACATCCTCAGGAGAAAAGCAGTCCCTCTAAGCTCTGACCCAGGAGGCAATTCTGTTTGGCCAATAACCTTTTAATTAAAGTGCACTTCCTGGAAATACTTATATTTCATCCTTGGAATAATATACTCAGGATAAACTAATTATAAAGACAGCATTCAGCTTCTGTCATTAACATGAAAAGGGAAATGGCAGGGAAGATCAGCCAGATATCTCTGTAGTGGCACAGCAGAAAGAGGAATAGAGTGAGCTCTTTGCATGCCCATGTGTATGTGCATGTTTGGGGGTTAGAAAATTACAACAAATGGATCAGGGTAAGTGTAATTTGGCACAATTCTAAGGCAAGAAACTTCAAATCAATGGTATTTTTGTGATTGCTTTTCCCTCTCCCTTTCTCAGGATAGCTCACCTTCGAGTATAAAAGTATTTCCTTGTACAGGATTTGGGCTATCATTTAGCTGAAAGAATGGATGAGAATCTCTTCCCTCTTGCACAGATAAGATAGTGGTCTCCATTTCTCTCAGCCCTATGAATGAAACCCAGGAATTGGCTAAGGGGTAAACTTTGCTTTCTCAGGGAATGTTCCCAGTAGGCATCAAGGAGTCTTTCCTCCTGGTCCATTTCCTCAATATCAGTCATATGCTGGACACTGCAATTCAGTCTTGATCACAGATGGACCAGAAGATTTTTACTGCCAAGTATTAATCAGAAAGCTTCAGCATCTGATTAACAGCTCATTAGCCCTTGCTAGGACAAGTTTAGTTGAGTTTGCGAGGCTCATATTCCACTGTTTCCATTCAGAAACCTTCCTTTATAATGAATATCAATTAATGCATATTTTAAAATTTACTAAATTATTCATTTGGCAGTTGGATTTCCATCATCATCATCTGTGGGCAGCTTCTGAGTAGCAGGACTTGACCCCACAAAGCTCAGCTCTGCAGTTCAGTCTCGTTTTTGGTGTTTTTGACAGCAATATCAAATTCCTATTGATATGAAAAAGCTGTCACTTGGCACTTAGCCACAGGCAGTACTATCCAACCTTTCTGATGCTGCAGGATGACCACATGGCTCTCTCTCAGGCATAGGATGGACTGGTATCCCCTGCTCCATTCCCACAGCAGTTTCTCCCATGCTGATAGGGCTAGTGGGGTGGGGAATGTGCCTTGCCCATTGCCACTGCAGAAGGAGGAGAGAGCCCACAGCAGCTCCTGCTGCTCACTGCTCCCTGCTCCCTGTGCTCCTGGAGCTGAGCTCCGGTAATGGGGCAGCGCTCCCTTCATTCCCCTGTCCAGCTGGCTTCACCCTGCAGCCGCCAGCTGGAAAGCTCAGCTGGAGAGAATACCATCTCCATTATTGGAACTCTGCAGCTCTACCAGCCCTCTTGGCAACAAGGGAACATTTTCTGCCTTAATCCATACAGAGGTCAAATAGTTTCCTCTTGCAGCTCTCTTCCAAGAATCTCCTGGGAGCAAGCAAAGGGCCACATCCTACAGATGCTCCCTCACAGAGCCTCAACAGCGGGGAACACTGTGCCTGGGCCAGTGGCAATGCCCAGATCTAAGTGTGAGCGTCTCCCTCACCTCATGCATTGCATTAACTGCCTGGGTGAATTTTCCTGTTGGGGATTTCCAGGCAAGGCTGTAGAACAAGCATGTTTAGCTTTTTTGTTTTAGATGAGACAACTGTCAAAGGAGTTTAAGGAGCTGGGGCATCTAATTTCCACTGAATTTTGGTGAATTTGGGATATCATCTAACCCTCTTAGGCGCCTCTAAAAATCCTGGTTTTGTTTTTAATCTTTATTACCTTCTACATGATCCATGTTTCTCTCTCACAGACCCCTCACACAGTCTGGCCTTTCAAAAAATACTAATCTGTGGGAAGGCTTCAGGGACAAATATTTGGAAACCCAGCTCTGATACTCCCAGAGCACAGGGTGTCCATTTGGCTACATGCCACAGAGCTTGGTTGTTACAAATACTGTTCTGCTTATGGGTTGATTGCTGACATCTTTAGCAGTCAGTTCTCTGAGCTCCCTCAAGATTCATGTTTGTATGCTGTAAATATTAAATTCATTCTCAATAAGGAAATGAAATAGCCTCTGTCTCCTAGAGTTGTTTTTCTTGGGCACACGCTCTTTCTTGCTGCCTGCTGTTGCTCCTCCCCAGCTCTCTCTGCTCTGCTGCACAGCAGGTTTCCCAACCAGCACGACTCTTTCTGCCCTGTAGCAAACCACAAGAAGTCCTCTGTTTACTCTTTCCCTCATTTAGACCTGTCCCCCCCATGGGACAGAGCAGAATACTTAGAAAAGCTCCAGCCTTATCAGCACAGATCTTGCAGCTACATCGAAACTTCAATGGCCAGAGCAGGAAAGCAGCTGCCTTCTCTCAACACAGGGCAAAGCAGCCTAAACTCTTCCACTGCTCTCACCTACAGAGCAGATATATCTGGCTGCAACTCTATGACACCAGATGCATCATCCTTCCAATGTGAGCATCATGGTTCAGAGCTGAGGCAGTTTCTAGGCTTGTTTTATTTCCTCTCTGTCTCATGTGGTATTTACCCTTCATATATGATCAGTTCCCACTGGCCCATGGAAAGGGAATGTCTCTAAGTTACTTCTCCTTCATAAGCAGCACTGATAAGTTTTTTCCTGCTTTTTCTTTTGATCTTGTCTTAATCTTACTCTTCTCCAAATGAAATGATATTAGAGTGACTGGAAATAGTCCTTTGCAAGAAAGGTTCATTTCTGTTCTTGCTGGAACACAGCCTGGGAACTGCTCTTCTACTATTTATTTCATTGTTGCACTGGTATTTCAGTATTTGCATGATGGGAAATTTTGTCTTTGTCTGAATTCAGTTAATGATGGGCAAGAGCTGAGGCTGCAGGAAGGTGTTCAGCTGGTGGTCTTGGTGCAGTTCTGACAGTCTTGTTGCACAGGCATTAGTTAGGGCTTACTTTGCTCTCTGATCTTGAGTACAACATAAACAAAAAGTAGTAAGCCCAGATGTCCTCGTTTGACTTAGTGCCATGAAGCTTTTGATTTTGGTGTTTTCAGACACAGTAATAAAGGCATGGGAATGCAGATATTCTAAGGTATCTAAGCTGGCACTCAAAACGTATCTGCATGGAAATGCAACATATGACAAGACTTGTAGTTTCTTTGGACTTACTGTATGGCAGATTTGAGAAACATATTTTGCCTGGAATGTCTTCACATTTGCTTCCCTTTAAAGCAGAATATTTTGCTTCCTCAACAGGTGTCTGCTGAGTCAAAATGGCTCAAAAATCTCTCAGTGATGATGAGAAATTCCTCTTTGTGGACAAAAACTTCATCAACAACCCACTTGCCCAGGCTGACTGGTCAGCAAAGAAACTGGTTTGGGTTCCATCAGAGAAACATGGATTTGAAGCAGCAAGTATCAAGGAAGAGAAAGGGGATGAGGTGACGGTTGAACTGGCAGAAAATGGAAAGAAAGTGACATTGAGCAAGGATGATGTCCAGAAGATGAACCCTCCAAAATTCTCCAAAGTGGAGGACATGGCAGAGCTGACTTGCCTCAATGAAGCTTCAGTGCTGCACAATCTAAGGGAGAGATACTTCTCAGGTTTAATTTATGTAAGTAGACTGATACACAGACTGAGCATTTCCTATTGCATGCTGCCATATCCCACCAACAACGAGGCTGATGCTGTCAGGGGTACAGGCCTTGTGTGCAACACTGCCATGCAAGTACTGACCCCTCAGTAATGGAATTCTAAGTCAAAAAGATATTGAATTCACTTTATTCCCCATGACTCTTCTGCTTCTTTAATAATTGCTTCTTTACTTAATTTCAGATACATGAAAGTTGCTTCCACAAAATTTACAAATTGTGGAAGGATTACATTGGCCTGAAAAATACTCTCTGATAGGTTAACAAAACCTCAGTTCTGCTGTTTGGATAAAAAAATAAGTTAATAGGGACTTCTGAAAAACTCAAACCTGAAAAAGTTTCCAGTACCTTGGAAAAGGAACGTATGGAAAAGCCAAATTAAGTCTTTTCTTAGTCAAAACTCCCACTGAAAGGCAGCTGATAAGTTCTGGTTTGGTGGGTGCTTGAGTTAAAGCTTGTGTTTGGATAAAAGAAAAAGCCCACTGGAATTCAAGCAAGAGTACTTGTATGTACCAGTGTGTTACTAAGGAAAGTCACATAAACCTTTTTCTCCCTCACGTTAATCAAGTTACAGATTAGACAAGTTTGGACAAATTAGCATCTTCTCTATGGTCACATGAATTATGGCAAAGATTATTCTGTTCTTTGGTCCACACAAGTACATTAATACAAGCATATTTTGATATTAATAACCCTGTATTCTAGACACAGTTAGCAAACAGCACAGTAAGAAAGCCCAAAACATTCCCGAGGAATGTAGCTGTTACCTTTGATTTTACATGGAGGATCCCTATGCTGTGCTGCAGAGAAATTATCTACAGTTTCAATCTATGAAAATTTTACTTGCATGACAGATTACTGATGAGTGAAAGGAAGAGGAGAGCTTAAGTAACAGGGTTGTATAAACAGGAGTCGAGGTCTCATTATTAATATGAGGAATGCTAAATTGAAAAGTAGGAAATGAAGCAGAAAATAAGATTGTTATATAGAGTACAACAAAGGAACTATTTAATTGTTATGCATAACTTCAAAGAGCTAAGCTCAAGATCTTTCCTTCAGGAATGTACTAAAATGCACATCATCAAGTTCCTGAAAGAAATTAGACTTTCTGTCTTCTCATTATTTGAGTTTATTTGATTTCAAGTTAAGGTGAATATATGGACCCAGGTATGTTATATCAGAACATGCAGCATTAATTATTAAAATAGACTTTTTTTTGAAAAATAGGGTAGGGAGGAGAGGGGCATCTTTCTTTGTTGTTCTCAGCAACACTCTGCATAGTTGTTCCAGGGTTTCCATTATGTTTACTTTATGGAATTTCACTTTCTACAGAAAACAGCAATTAATTTCCAAATGTGAATAATGCAATTAGAAGTCAAAGGGTTTTTCATGGAGAGAGAGATTGGAAGTGTATCTGAAATTAAGTTTTCTTTCTCAACAGACTAGATTTTAAGATGGTGGTAAATTAACAGTTTCAAAGAAGTTATTTTGACTTGTGTTGCAAAAAGTTATTAGTATTTTCAATAACAAAATCCTGCTTGAAACTGCCCAGCTTTACACAGTGTTGGCCTATGAAATACTGTCATACCATTTTTAAAAAAAGAGGGGGCATCTAAAGAGAATGTGAGTCTCATCCATTTGCAAAACTATTGTAAACAACCACCTCCTGGCTTTGCCATGTGTTGCCTAATTTGCATCCCTTCGAGTCCCACCATACAAAGAAAATGTGACCTCAACGGAGCATCACTGACGCAAACGGGGATTCCCAATTCTGCTAAAGAATTGCTCACAACAAAAAGGATCTGCTTTATCCACAAACAAACTACACCAACAATTGTTATATAAGCATGAATGAAACAGCAATGCAACTTCAGGGGATTTGAGAGAAGAATCAAGTTCCATGTGGCTGTGTTTATAGGTTCTACTTGTTCAGCCTTCACTAAACAGTGAATGCTATCTTAATTACATAGAACTATTTATGCACATTGGAAACAAGGTTGGATTCTTCTGCCCAAACTTAGACATTTACAATGCAGGTGTGTATTTGTGCCAGACTCTTGTAAACACTCATCAGCAGTAACTGACCAAGCTCAGCACTCTTATGGAAGTATCCCTAAGATACTTCAATCATGTTCTTCCTCCAGACCCTCTAGGGAGAGATTCAGCTGGGATTCCCACTCTCCCCCAAGGAGAATAATTTAAGGTGTAGAAACTTCTACACACCCACTTTCAAACACATGCTTGGCCAGCTGGCTTGCTTACCTTCAAAATATTACCAATATCAATTGAGCTTCCCCAAATTCTCACAAAGCAGATACCTGGAACTACAATCAGTGAAACTTAAAGGGCTTGGTTAACTTTCCTAAGGTGAGACATCATATCAGTCACAGTCCATTTAGAAACAGGGACTCCAGAACTCCATTACCTCTGGCTTTTCCTCTGCCTTAACAGCCTGTTTCCTCTGCCTCCAAATTACCTTTTCAAAGGTGTGCTCCTGTATGCCTGAGTGTGCAAACAGCCCTGCATGTAGCAAAATCAAGAAGTGCGTGGATATCTCAAGGAAGAGAGGCATAAATAATTTCCTGGATTAGAAATTTACTGTATTATTTTACTTGGTGGGGAGTTGAGTGCACTCAGTACTTCTAGTTCTTCTAAAAAAAGGTCCTGCTCTTCTTTCCATAAGGGCCTTGGTGATCACTCTAGGATAAAACTTATTTTTCAAATGTATTATCCTGGCAACACTACAGTTCATTTTGACAGGAACAGCACAGTTTCATTCTGAACTCCCACGTCAATGGAAATCCAGCACAATAATTATCGACTTTCCACACCAGTGGGTTTAGCTTGGGGCTATGGAGGACTGACAAGGACATTAAGCTTGGTTTTCTTGTTATCTGACTTGAGACTGTGATGACCCAGTAACAACCTGAAATATTGGTAGAGGTCCCCATAACCAACCAGAGCACCCCAGATGTCCTCCTGGCCAGCATGGAGCACCCAGTGTGCTGCTGGAGGCTCTTGCCCTGTTTGCTGAATACCATATAAAGTGCTCGGGCTGTGCTGAGGCTGTTTTGTGCCATTTCCTATTATGGTCAGGAAAGGGAAATCCCTGTGGCCAGAGCCAAGCCTCCCAGATGCCACTGCACAGCCCTGTGCTCCAGTGGTTCCCTATGGGGGATCTGAGGCACATTGAGCCACCCTTGGACACAGCCCTGAGATTAAGGCACTGCAGCAGCTGCACACCACAGAGCTCTCATTCACACAACATGGCAATAAAATAAAATAAATAATAATAAAAATAGAAAAAAACAAACTCACTTCTGCCTAGGTCAGAGAGAGCATAGTTTCATTGGGTTTTTTTGTTAAACTAACAGCCATAGGCTAGTTTAAATATCAAGATACCCCTGCAATTATGGTCTCATGACTTGGTAAATTTTTCTTCTTTTTCTTTTGGGGGTTTAAATTTTCTTTTTAAATTAAATACACATGCAAATTTCTTACTTCCAGTAACTGTTTGTGAAATATAGCTCATTGTCTATTATCATATGCTCTTCTTTCTGCTTTGGTTCAATAGCTGGAGCATATAGAAATAAAGGAAAATTAAAAATAAAAAAAAACCAACTAACAAAACCTGGATGAACACCTCTCAGCTGGTAGCCAATGTTCTTGTTCTTATATACATTTATTAATATATATTAATATCTTCATTAAACTGTAAACAAGCCACATGTTTCCTTAAATTTCTTGCAGAAGTAGTTATGTAGTGAAGGCATGATTATTCTGTTAGGACATCTATTTGGAACTTGAGTAATTTTTTTCAAAGACACTCATCAATCATCATTGTTATGTGCTGTTCATAGAAGCTTTTTTAAAAAAAGCTTCTAACAGCAACTCAAGCTCCTTACCCAGGATTTCAGTTTATGAAATTCAATGTCTACCTGATACTCTGATATGAAAATACACATAAAAAGAAATATGAATTATTACAGTTGTTACTTCATCACAGATGATATGGATTATGTACTGAAAGTAAGTGAAGTTAAGAAGCTCTGACATCAGATCACAGTGTTTCTACAGACTGCTAAATTCACATACTTTCTAGAAGCTTGCTTATTAGAACTAATTATTTGTGTATTTGAAAACCACCCATACCTTCAAAAAATCTCTGCTTCAATTGTTACATTGAGCAGAATAGAAAAGAGTGCTACTTGCTAAAATCCCATCAACTGAATGCAGCTGATGCCCCATTTCTGTGTTGGCGTGGAATATTAAGTCCAGCTTTTATTTGAATTTCCTTGCAGACTTATTCAGGCCTCTTCTGCGTTGTGATAAACCCGTACAAGCAGCTGCCCATTTACTCAGAGAAGATCATCGACATGTACAAGGGCAAGAAGAGGCACGAGATGCCCCCTCACATCTATGCCATCGCAGACACAGCCTACAGGAGCATGCTGCAAGGTAGGGCAGCTCACCCTGCACTGCTTGGGATGGCCATGACCATGGCAGAAAACACCTTCTCACTCCACGTGTGCTCCTGCAGGCAGCACCAGCCAGGAAAGATCTGTTACAGAGAGTGACACGGGCTTTCTAGAAGTTTCCGAGGAATTCTTTGGCAGGAACGGCAGTCCACAAACACTGTGACTCAAAAAGGAAAAACAATCCTTTTACCCATCTGTGTCGAGGCATGTGGGAAGGTTTCAAAGTCAAGCAAATAGTTTTGGCAAATACGGGCATGGAAAATGCTCCCTCTCCACCAGTGGAGACTATTCCAAAGTTAGCTGCTAGTGCTGCTGGATCCTCTCTCTCCCCACTAGCAAAGCAAATTCAAATAATATTTTGGGGCTACTTTCCTTACAGCCTGATCTCTGGAGCCCTGGGTTGAGATGTGCTTTGTTTCCTAACAATGATGGCAATGAGCAGTGGGAAAAGCAGTCAGGCCCCAAATGGTGCAAACAAATCTTCCAAAATTCACAGTGCTCTCCTCCTCCTGCAGTCACTACTGACAACGAGGGGATTTTGTACTAAGGAAGAATCATAATTTAGGGATGAAAAAGCTATAGTGATGCATATATGAGGCTGCAATGCCTATAGACTACAAGGACATGACCTGTTGCTATCTCACAGTGACTTTGGGTGCTACAGGAAACCAGGATTCCCACAAAATGCTTTGAGATTTAAGGATCCTGACCCTGCAGAAATTCTGTCTGGCAACTGTGACTCAGCAAAATTCAGAGTCTTGGCCCTAAAGTTTTGGGCTTCCCAGTTTGGAGCTAAAGGATTTAAGGGTTTAAGGCTTAAGGGTTTTAGATATATCTGGTGAAAACAATAAACAGCATTTCAAAATTTCAGTTTATCAGCTGGATTAGCAGCCAGTATTGATTTCTCTGTAATATTTACACACTTACACAGAACAGTGATTGTTTCAGAGAAACTAATCCATCAAACCTCCTGCACATTCTATCTGACTATGCAAATGAAATGACACAGTAGTTCTCTGGGCACACAGCACATCCTAATCACAAGGACAGAACTCCTGTAATTGTCTTACTTTGAAATATGTACCTGATAAATTTACCAGAAGTTCCAAGTAGTCGGTTAGGCATATCATTGCTATTTTCTAAATAACTGCTATTTTCTAAACCAAGATTAAACTAGACAAAGCCTTTCCCCATAATGTAAAAAGATCATCCTATATGTGTGTGTGTCAGGCCATCAGATCCTCAGAATGACGATTGCCTGACCCTAGGCAGACTTCTACTGCCTGAAAATAAGAATCAAAGCCTCGTCCTTTTGGACACACATATGTTTAGAGATATATATATATATATATATAATCACATATGTAAATACACACACTAATGGTGATGGGTATCAGAAACACCAAAGCAGGTCTTTTCGCCTCTCAAGTTAATACTCTCACGGGTATTAACTGTAATGCTAACAAAATAATGCAGGTTACAAA
Source organism: Neodrepanis coruscans (assembly GCA_013400695.1). Taxonomy (NCBI): domain Eukaryota; kingdom Metazoa; phylum Chordata; class Aves; order Passeriformes; family Philepittidae; genus Neodrepanis; species Neodrepanis coruscans. The sequence goes on along the minus strand of VYZS01043655.1, from coordinate 31,023 downwards.
ATCCTTAGAACTTCTAAAGATTTAACTCCTGAAGATTATTTACTTTTTTAAATTAATTAGTTAATTATAATTTATGTTTCTAGTTTGAGAATCTTACATTTTCAAATATAAGAGTGCTTGAAATATAGCTTATTTCACTCTAAGCCTAGAGAATTAAGTATCTCCTTTACAATATCCATCTTTTTTAATTCCTGTGTCTTATACAACATTTCTTTTCTGGAGCTATTTCGGTTCCTTTATTTAAGTGCATCCCAGAAGGCAGAGCTACAGTGCAGCAGCGGGGGATCAATAAAGCAACAAAAAATAGCCTGAAAACAGACCTTCCTACATACAGTGTGATTTAATCACAGTTATAAAAAACACTTGGCATAAGCTCATCCCACTGCTCTGCAGTCATGTATCTGTGCTCCAGCTCAGCTCTGGAAGCCTGGGCTGTGTATCCAGCCCTGTCCAGGGCTCCAAGCAGGCCCTGAAACCAGGGCAGTCTCTGCTCAGATCCTTTATTTAAGCAGGAAGCCTTGAGGGGAGCTCTGTAAGCAGGTTCTGGCCCCTGCAGATCCGTCAGCAATGCAAAGTAACTGCTACTTGTGCCTAGAAATGAGATAGGGAAAAACAGTTAGGAAAGGGCTACAAGTTTTCTGTGGGAAAGGAAAAAAGCACACGTACTACAGCCTATGCTAAACAGAATTGTTTTGGCCTGACAGTACATGAGTTTTCTGCCTAATATGAAAATAGTATCAGCACTAATTAGGCTGATCCCAGCAGCACAAGAACCTTGCTCACTCTTCCTCTCTCTGTCCCTCCTAACAACATGCTCTGCTGAGCAGTGGTGAAGCCCTTGGAGCTGGTTTGCCCCATGCTGTGGCCATTAACTGCACCCAGAACAGCCTGGGTTCAGCTCCCAGGCTGGGTGCAGGAGGGAGAAGGCAACAAGACCATATGCTTCTATCCATTCACTTTTTTGGTGCTTAGAATAATTTCCTGCCAACTCCTGGGGAAGCTTTACTCCTCCTTATTCATGTGCCCCCTTTGCAAGGAATTCTTCCTGGGAGCAGAGAGGAGGGGGAAAGCAAGTAGGAATAAATGAGGAGGGAGTGAGTGGGTGATCAATTAACCTTTAACAGAATGCTCTTTCACCACCTCCCACCCTGAGCACACACAGCTGGCAGGGCAGCCAGGAGTCCCACAAGAGCTTCCATCACAAGCACCCACACTTCACTTGCACATGCCATTTTGGAGTCTCTCCATCTCTGAAGAAGGCCCCAGCTGGTTTTAAAGCGCTGCTTTTGTTTGTAAAAACCTACTCATGTTTTGTGCCTAAAACTAAACCAAACCTCAAAATAACTCTAGTTATTCAGCCAAATTGTATTCACATTGGAGTGGTGAAAGTGGGTGTCAACATGATGCTGTGTGTGCATGCAACATGGCACAGAGAGCTTCATGGGGTTTTGTAAGCATATTTGCAAATGGAATATAAACAAAAGTTCTTACTTATAAACATGGATCAGGGCACTAGATGTTTTCCTTGTGAAAATTCAGTACTGCTCCTTATCTGGAAACTTGCATAGTTTCTGCTTGCCAAAGTAAAATATGTCTTAGCTTCATGAGACTGAAGAATTATATTCTGTACTTATAACCAAGGCCACTTGGCCCAGAGCAATCAGCTTGTTCAGATATCTCAGGGAACCTTTATCTTTGGGTGAATCAAGCCTCCCTGTCTGCAGATTGCTGGTCCTACTGCAGGCTCATCATCTGGGAATCACAGCCCTTCACATTCTCACCCTCTCCTCTCTTGGCACAAACATCCAGCAAAATCATGAGCCATGCACACTGCATTCCTCCTCTGCTTTAGAGAATTACTTGATTAATGTATTCATTAGGGATGATGTTTAAGTCCCATCGAAGTTGTTCTGATAAAAATACAGCCACGGTTAGCAGCAATCAGATAATCAGACTTTCTTCCAAGTATGCAGGAAAGCTGACATCTCATAGGACACAGGACTATCAAATATGTTGGCTGGGCAAAGATAAAATTTCCACTTGTTTCAAGTAGTTCTGAGCACCTAAAACCCTTTTGCAAATCACAGTCATGCTGTCTCATGCTCAACTGGGGGTGCTGGATGTCTTGTTGAATCTGCTGATTACCATGTCTCTAATGCAGTATGGTCATTGCCCAGGCACAGCCATTGATGCTCATTTCCAGCCAGAACAAGAATAAATGTTATTTTCTTAAAGATTAAGGGAATATAATATTCTACAAGAGTGTTTTGTGTGTGTGTGTCCAGGAGCTACCAAGCTGAACTGGGCCTTTACCACTGCTACACTCAGCGACTGCAATCGTAAAACATCACCCTGTGCTCCTCTCCTGCACCCACCTCCCTCTCCTGTGTTTTGGATGGAGTAGCTCCCCAGTGGCACAGTTGCCATATGAAGGGCTTGACCCTCAATCCAACCCTTGCCACAACCCACTGCCAATATCAGCCTTCATGCAGTCATGATGCAAAACTGCTCCAGATAAAAACCATCCCTA
>VYZS01043655.1:4994-28043 GCA_013400695.1 Neodrepanis coruscans | reverse complement strand
AACTGCTCCAGATAAAAACCATCCCTAGCTTTTTGCTGGTTTGGTTTTAAGGTGGATCACCCCCTCCTAGTGCAGTGTGGCTGTGTGGATGCTGTCACAGCAGCAAGGAGAGGGCAGTGCAGGCCAAGGAAGAGGAGCTGGAGGTGATTGGATGACTCCTTCCTCCAGCACTGCCAGCTTCCAGTGATGGTGGGGCTGAGACACTGCTCCAGTAAGGAGGAGTAACATTGCTCCTGTCATCTTCCCTGTATGTAGCAAACAAAAAACGATAGACAATACAAATGTGAAAAGTCAGGTTATGTAGCAGAAGTAACAGATAAAATGTTTTTGTGTGGTTGATTAGGCTTTTAGTAAGTTCCCTGGCAATAAATCTATCATGGAGAAGATATACTACAGCTTTCTGCAGATCCAAGATTATTTTCTGCAGAGCCATTTTTATTCAAGCCTGAGTTAAAGATGGAAAAACAAACAACCTGGTAGTTACTTGGAGGTATGGGAGGGAAATACAGTTCCCAAGATCTTAGAAAAGGAGGCTGCTGTGAAAAGCCATCTGTTTACTGTGTCCTAAGCAGGACTGTACAGAAATGTCCCCTTTAGGCACTGCAGTTATTAACAAATGTAAAGGAGCAGTAAGCCAGTGGTGGAACATGGGTTCAGTCTGGTTTTTTCCCTTTTATGGTAAAGCTGCCAACTTGCTGCTTCATTGTGATAAACCATCTGATTTTGTTTGTGATTAAGCAGAGCTAACTGGTCTATCAAGAACAGAGGGGCAAGGATTCGTACAGGCAATCTGGAGGTGTTTGGTGAAAAAGCTAAGCAGATTCCAGAAGGAAAAAAAAGTCTGCTGCATGTTTAAGAAGGCTGGTGAGGTTTAGAATGTAAGTGTAGATTTCTATGCTATTAATAACTGAGGAAAAAATAAGAAAAAAGTCCAAAATATCTAATATAGATATACAGGAGGTGGATGCTTCCAGGTATCTTCCAGGTAAATTTCAGTGTCAAATTTTCTTAACAGACATTAACCAAGAAGATCTTAGAATCTAGAAGATTTATTTTGTTGCTTTTTAAGACTTTTTATGTTTAAGGAGTTTTACTTATGCAAGTCATTCTCTTCTGATAGATTTAACCACATAAAGTTGCAGACTCTCAAAATAGGGCACAGTCTTTTCTATATAGAAAAAAATATTCCAGAACAGAAACAGGATTAATTGAATGAGAGAGCCTTTGAAAGTAAGAGACCAATAGCTGCCAAATAGGTATCAAGACAGAACAGAATAGGATTAAATTTCCTCATAGATTTCATCCTTAGCATTGCAATTAGTTAGAACTGCTGAAGGAGATAGAATAACATCTGGAATCCTCCCTCTATGAGTGTCAGCATGAGGCTTCTCTCATGATTAACACATCCCAGAGGGCATTTGGTGCAACTTCTGACCTTCCTAATCCTTCTTCTGCTCTTACATGTCCCAAGCCTGCCCATACACACATACACATGCAAACCCCTGTAGTGGACCAGCTTATGAGACACCTTCAGGGGGCTGTTCACTTACTGGAGAGCAAAAGAAAGGGCACCAATGGGCAGTGAAAAGAAGTGAGAAAATACTTGTCTTGGAGGAGACCAACTTTTTCTAATGTTCCCTGAGCTCAGAAATTCCACTGGCAACTCTCTATCAAGGAGTCACTTTTATTTTCTTTATGGTATTTATGGGTTTGTGATGCAATATCAATAAATGCCCATGGTTTCTATTTACACACCAGTGTATTTTTAGCAAAGATTCTATCATGTTCTCACTTTTTTATCTAAAAAGAAAGCCTAGCTCATATCCTACAGTGAAAAACAAACATGGCTCACAGCTCCTCTCCTCCCAAATGTTTATTTGGGAGAGTCCTGCTGTGCTAATTGCTGACAAATATCTCCAATAGAAATGTAATGAGTCATTTTGTAACAATTTATTGAATAAAGCCATTAAGTGGCACCATTTGTTGTGTGCATGATCAATAAAGCAGTTAATGTTATAGCTATTGAGGAACTGGGAGTAAAACAGCTGTTTAATATCCATCCAAGCCATAACAGAATCCTCTCCTGCTTTTCCAAGGCTGGCTGTGGGCCAGGCAGCACTTGCAGCTTGCAAACTTAATAGGTTTATCTCATGGTATTTATGACATCCAGGGGCAGCCACAGGGGCAAGCAACCAGCCAGGTAGTCCTGCAAGTCACCCCCCACACTGAACAAGGGAGGAAGGAGTTCATGTCTTAACCTCTGACCAGAGGCTCCACTGGGCTGATGCTGCCTCTGCATTTGGTAAATAATGTCAAACCATAGAGAAGCACTGGCTTCTGCCTTAATTATCTCTCTCAAGTCTCAGATTTGTAACTACACACCCTTTCAAGAATGTATTTGACCTGCCTGGGAATTTATTTTCCTAAGTCAGAAGGTTTTTCTACAGTCTGTAAAAGCAGGCTGGGACAGTCTGAGTCAAAGAAAGGCAAACACCAGTGCTGGGGCTGGTTGCTCAGAGCCTTGTTCAAGTCTACTTCCAAGTAGCCCCAAGGGTGGAGATACCACACCTCTGGGAAACTTGTCCTGATGTTCCACAAGTGAAAAAATTGCTCTGCTTCAAAATGGATCACAGCAAACATGATAGTCATGCCTTTTGGTAGAAAGTTTTGGGTAAAAGTCCTGATGGTAGAGAGAAACTCCAGCTCCAAAAGAGTAAGAAGGCAGGATTGCTCCGAGAACAGGTTATGGAGCCAGGATGGAATCCTAAACCTTCCTGCAGCATTACAGCACACTGGACTCTGGTGTGCAGAAACCTCTTACATGCCTCACACAGTGGAAATGGAGACTTTGGTCCTCCTTTTTATAAATCTTGATCCAAAATGTGTTTGGTGGTCCTGTTCATAGTAAAAAGCATGACAATACATATGTACTTGTTGAAATGACCTTGTGAAAGCTATGAAGTATCTGGTTTTATCTTATTCTTTAGAGGATATCTCAAAGAAGTTAGTTGTCTTCTTGATAAAAGTTGTCTCTCAGACTGAGATTAAATAGAGAGTACATTATTCAGTTGTTTGAACTTCTCTGCTTTCAAAATTCAAAGCTTTGCATGACCAGCTTAAAACATTTTAGTTGTTGATGCCTTATCTGCCCAGACTTTGTTTCAAGTCAGCTGCTAGTCATAATTCTTAAGCATAGTAAAAACTTGAGTTTCAGGTTTGAAATTTTGTGATAATCTTCTTATAGAAAGCCTGATGTTTTGCTGTCCTCATTACAGTTCATCTCTAATGGAATTTACAAAAATTATTTTTGACCTCTTAACCTTTTGTTCATTTTTTATACAAAATATTTCCACTAGAGATGGCTATTTAAATGCAAAAGCAAATTAAATAAGATGTGAACCCAGTACTTTTGAGTAATCATGGTCGACCAGATTTTAGACTGGTCAATGTAAATCCTTATAAGTATAAGTTCTTCTGTCAGAAAAGCCATTTTCCCTAATTAATGGATTATTTATCTTTATTTGCAGATCGAGAAGACCAGTCTATCCTGTGCACGTAAGTAAACTGATCTATTTTAGTATATCCCAATGTTACAATGTCTTTACTCAAAATTGATTCTTATTCTGATGGAACAGACACATCCTTCTCACCTTCAGTAAGCTTGAACTCCCGTCCCAAATCTACTTCAGTGGATATACCTGTTCATGAGATAAAAAGTGGGTATAAGTGTGATAGAAAGTCTTTAATGTATAAAATTATTTCTTTAAACTTTCTGAACTGGGAGATGTAAGAGTTTACAATGCCAAAATGGGGAGTGTGGCTGTAAAACTGTGTAGAGAGCGCAGGAGATTTCAAAAGCTAAGGAACTGAGATAAGAGCATCCTGGATGTTTTGAAGTGCTTTTCATTTTTAGCTGTGGGTGACTCACCACAGCTTCCCAATTCAGTTGCCATTGCAGAAAAGTGTGATCTCTCATATTCCTGCTCTTTTGTGGAGTTTGCATGTTCTGTGGCTTGCACAGGGAGGGCTCAGTGCCTCCTGCAGCCTGTGCATGAGCCAGGGGTGTGTTACTGAAGGGGCTCAACAGCACCACATGGGCTGGTCCTCTGCAGGCTCTGCATAAACAGTTCAGGCAACAGTGAGACACAACTCAGCCCTGTTTGGAAGTCTCTGACTGTTCTGTGTCCTGGCTTGTTGAAGACAAGGCAAAACTCCCTTGAGTTTTGACCTGCCAGTGCTCCAACAGCACCAGCATAGGGTGGGGGGAGGGTTCAGGTGCTGTATCACTGTCAGGCAGTGATTTTATTGTAACAAGTTTTGCTGTGCATAACTTATTACTCCACAAAATTCCAATGGTTTGTCATTCCTGTCTACTTTGAAAAATCAAACTGTTGATTTGGACAGGAATCTCCTCCTGACCTTCAGTTTTGACCATTTCTCTATTCCTCTGTTGCTAATTCATTGGTTTTGTTTGAATGCCATCAAGGATGCTTTTGATATAATTTTGTGTTTGTTAAGTTAGGTATTTTCCAGTCTTACTGATCAAAGGTAGGATTTGATTCTGCATAAATACTAATTAATGTTTGCAGAAGATGGCATGTGTATTATTTATAGCAGGCTCATGCAATGATGCCAAATAATCTGTCAAGTATTGTAAGTATAAACTGAACTGGTTTTAGGTTATCTGGGAAAATGTGGCTACTGAGTGATTGAATATATATTTACATTAAAGATTTTAAAAAGCATTGGTACTGATGACCAGCCATAACATTATTTGTGAGTGTCACTGCTGACTAGAAAAAAATTGTCACCTAAGAAAAAGTAAAAATTATATACTGTGTCTGGTACCATAATGGTAGCATTGCTCTAACCTCTGTTGAAACAAGGCTTCAGTACATGTAAGTATAAAAACCAAAAAGAGTTTGCAAAAGGTTTTTTGCAGAAAATTCCACAAGTGTTATTTGCATAGCCAACTACATGAGATTTTTTATAATCTCCTCATAAACCTTTCAGATCTTGGGGTTATCATATTTAGCCAGTTCCTGAAAAGAGTGGATAGACTATTTTCTAGAAAGCAGATGTGGCTAAGAGGACTGTGCACAAGTTTCAGTTAAACAAAAAACTACCTTAAATGATCAGTAAACAATCTGAAGAAAATTCTTTATGTTTGGAGCCTTGTGAAGTTGGTGGAAACAAATGTTTGTTAAACACTTGATTTGTACTTATAATCAAATACTTTTTCATTACCTTTTACTTTCTTAAACATGCATTTAGTTTGAATAGCCTCTATAAAAACAGGGAAGTAGCAGGGAGCTACTTCCACTTCATTTGATGTGGTAACAGAAAAACAGTGGGTGAGGAAGTGACCATCCTGCCCTTTTCTCCTTCTTCCCCTTTATTGGGGGGGCAAACTCTTCAGAGCATCACTGGGCCAGAGAACTTCTCCCAGCTTTCTCCCCTGACACGCATCGAGAAGCAAAGTCATCCAGAACATCTCCACATTGCAAAGCCCCATTAGTCAAAAGACTCCTCCACGAGACAGCTGAACTCTTTTCTTTCCCAGCTCAGTAAATCTCCGAGGCTGGGGCTGGCAGGCACTGCTGCCTGGCCCCTGGCCCATACAGATATCTTGTGTGGCTTTAGACACGGGGTGGAGCTTGATCTCTTTTGGGAATTGTTTTGTAAGGAAATTTGAAGGATCAGTGCAGTGGCTTCTGAGATGGGTCTCTAGTGGGGTACAGCTGGTCTGGGACGAAGATTTTCATTATCTTTGCACATCTCATACTGCAGGACGAAGGCTGCCAAGCCCTAATGGGATTTAGAGCCCCTTGTTGCCTGCTCTGTGCACAGAGGCTTCCCACAGTGCCAGCACAGCCGGATTAAAGGATGTGTGAGTGGGCAATTTTTGTGGTTCAGTGCTTACTGAAACAAATGCTGAAAATAAATTCTGCTGTTACTTTTTAGATGTTTCCAAAAGCAGAATTAAGCTAAGTCTCATATCATAATATTAATATCGAAAGCTTTTACATTTTCAGCAACAACAAAAAACTCCCCACTTTTTAAACCATTTTTTCCCAGTTATTCTCAAATGTACAAGAGTTCTAGTTACACCACAGGCCCAACCCACAGCAGTGGGGCCAATTTGCTAGTCTCACCTTGTCCTAATTTGGAAACCTATTCTACCTGGGATAATTTTCATTTAAGGTGAAAGGAATGGAGTCATAGAGGATTTAGTAGCTCATGTGGTCCAAAAACTCTCTTATAGCTGAGCACTATATGTGTGAGCTCATGTGCTTTAAATCCTGTATTGAGTTCCTAAAACAATGCCTGGCAAGAAACAAGGGAAGGATAAATTATACCACACAATGTGAGGGTTGCATTCTTGACAGATCAAGCCTATTAGCCCAGTGGACCCCTTTGCCAGAGTTTCTTAGGAGGAAAACATATATGGGAAGTATCTAAAGTTGAGCTGTTCAGAACTGTGGGACTTGCTTTTGATTACTGCTTTTCATCGGGTTTTTCTGTGCTGGCCATCTGAACTGGGTGCAAAGAACAGCACTGGCAGTAAACGTGCTCCCTCTGTGTATGGCAGGCAACAAGAATGATTTGAGAGGTTTCAATTAAACAAATGATCGGCTTACTCCCAAAAGATGATGATGATTAGGACAGTAGTAATAACATCTAACCTGCTTTGGAACATAAGTTAATCTGAGAAAAATGGGCCCTTAGAGGAGCAGATGCCTCCCAGGAGACACCCATTGTTTATGGTCCATGCCAAAACCACTGAAAGATGTTTGCAAGAAAAAGACCCATCTTTAAAAATTCAGTCACTGAGCTTAACAGAGCATGTACATTTTAAAGCAGGTGGGATTTCTCACACCAGCTCACAATGGAAGTTGTTTCTGCCACCCAAGAAATGTTGGTACTCCAAAGCAGATGCAGAGAAAAAACCCAGCACAACCAATTCTGTTGCAGCTCAATAGTTCTAGGAAGAATTTAATCCACCTCTGAAACAAACTAAGAGATTCACAAGCTCTTGTCCTCCTGGGTCTCCCCTGGTAACCTTCTCAGAGGCATTGAACCTGATCTAGCCATTCCTCCTCATTAGCTGGCTTTCAAACACATAGTATTTTATCACTGAGATGAAATCTAGATGTTGTTGTACTGCTGTGATACATCCTTCAGATTATGAGGGCTGCTGATGTTGTTTAATGGATGCTTGTTTATCAGACCAATTTATTGCCATGGACATTTAAAAATTACTGATCTGTTAAAATCAGATGTATTCATCAGCTATAGACATTATTCCTCATTTCCTCTTGACATTAGAGACTTCTTTCCAAAGTGTAGCTGTTGAGATTCTGTCTGGTTGCCATTTCATGTTGAAGCATTCCCATTCCATGTTGAGGAACTTTTTATTGTCTACTTCAAAAGGAGGGCAAAGCCCCAAAATCTATCTGCAGAAAACAGGAAAGCCCTCAGCCTGTGCAGAAGCAAAGAGTTAAGGATGAAAGAACAGAACAAAATGTTAAGTAACTTAAGCATTACAGTATGATGGGATAATTACAAGTAAAATGATGCCATATATGGTAATACTCACAGGGATTCAGGGGAAAGCCAAATGATGGGCACTGCTGCCCTGGGAGAGAGGAAATGCAATTCATGGAGTGATGAACTACAAATAACCTTTAATAAAATGGGATAGTTCAAAGTTTGTTTGAAGAAAGTTGTTTGGGTTGTTTTTTTCCCAAAGAAACGAAGTTGTAAGGTAGATTTATTTGAAAACTTTGTATGCATATGTCTTCAAATTGTTGTGCTTGGTTTGGAATTGTTCCCGGGACATTTAATTTTTATCAATAAAACATAGAAATGTTTTAGCACTGATGCCCTGGCAGAGATGAATCCAACCTCTAAACTGTGCAAATTAACTCAGATTTCAATTATTTCTTGTTAAAACTTTAAAAGCCAGAAGAAACACTTCATATCATGTTGTACTTCAGGCAGGAATAGTTTCTGCTTTTCTAAGGTTTATAACAACGTCATTCGATCTTGAAAGTTCTGCCCAGTACTTGCCCATATTTTTATGTCCATTTGTCACTGATCCCTTGGTAGAGAAAATTAACTCCTGTATTTCCTAATTAGGAAAGAAGCAGAACTGCAATGGATCCAGCTAAACAGTTTCAGATTCAAAAGAGCTGAAAAATGTCCATGCAATTTTTGAATGTATTGTTATTTCATTTTATTTTTTTTAATCCGTTTTAGTTTAGATCCAAAGAAAAAGAGATCCAACTTCCATTTAGATTATTGCTCTCCTCACAGTACTAGCTTGATACAGTTGAAAGAATTGGTTTGTTACATCCATACCCATTTTAATGCCCTTTTTGACTGCTGAGACAGGACAGTATAAAAACAGTTTTGTCCATATAATCATCAGAGCCAGAGGTGTCTGAATGACATAAGACAATGTAACACTCATCAGAGAGGAAAAGTGGGCTGGAAATGTTCTATTGAAAAAAGACTGTGTAAATCTGTACTTTGAAAACCACTCTTTTGCTTTAAGAGAGGGCTTAAGAGTTGTAAATAAACTTAACCCTGGAAATCTTCCAGGAGATAAAAATTTACCACTGCCTTCCTGCTTCCCAAGGGACACTGCACAGAGCAGAACTGGGATGCCAGTTCTGGTGGTCAGACATCTCCCTACGTGAGATGTCCCTGGTTGGCAGGGACACCTCAGACAGTTCCAGTCCTGGTCCCACTGAATTCAAGGAGTCGGGATGAGGCAGGACCATTCACTTATTCTCCCCACTGATATATTAGTCTGCTTAATGCCAGAGTTTCAGAAGAGAAAACCATGGGTTTACTGATGATGTTTTTCTTGCTGCTGTACCGCATCATAATTAATGTTGTATTTTTTGATCTTAAAATATAAGCAGACTCACTGCCAGCTCCACTTCTCATAAATGTTCAGATGCTGCCAAAGGAAGGTGAACTGCATTTCAAAAATGCATCATGTTTTAGAATTGCCTTAAATGGCCCAATGTCCACTCAAAATACTACCAGGATAGAGATATAGCTCTGATAATGCATTCTTTGCGTGCTGAAGTGAGATGGATTTGGAGAGATGGTGTTCTGGGGTAAATAATAACTGAGCCAGGTGTTTTCCAGTCCTGTTTTTATACACTAACATGTACCTACATGGCAGAAGGAGTCCACTAATTACCTGCCTTCTTTTGTGTTATTTTCTTTCCCCTCAGAGGTGAATCTGGTGCTGGCAAGACAGAAAATACCAAAAAGGTCATTCAGTACCTGGCTGTTGTTGCTTCATCACATAAGGGCAAAAAGGACACCAGTGTCACAGTAAGTGAACTCTTCATATCCAACCCTTCTCCAGGCCTGTCAGGGCTGTGCTGGGTGACTGTGTTAACAGCAAGTCAATGGCTGTAGCTTGTCAAACATTCGACATATTCTATGTTTATGGAAAAAAAAATTGTTTGACATCATCTTAGGAGGCATCAAATCAGAATGTGCCTTGGGAGAACAGAAATATTAATAGCTTTCCATATGCATAGCACCTATTTATATCCCAGCATGAAGGCCCTAAACTCTGCAAGGGCTCAAGTCCTTATTTTACCTTTGACCTCTGGCAGCTAAGAAGTTTGGGAAAGCCTGTAACTAATACATTGTCCAACTGCATCACAAAAATGTATGCCAGCATTTAAACTTCCAAAGTTTTGATTGGATTTGTGAGCTTTCTCACTAACTAGCAAAGAGTTCCAATATAAAACTTTTCTTTTTACTCCTCTGTCAGAGGTAACAATTTTGAAAGGCAGTTTTGCCTTATAGACTAAAGTCTATTTTCTTACATTGAACCATAATACAGCTGCCCAGTTCCTGAAGATCATTAGTATGGCTGAGACTCTCAACTGTCTTTGCTGTTCCCAAATGATACATCACCAGGTCCTACATCATTTCCAGCCTTTCAAATGTGACTTAAACTTCTAAAAAAAAAAAAAGAAGCAATTCACTTTTATGACGAAACAGGCTTATTTCAGAAAGATGTCTCAATGTGTCCAAAATACAAGACTGGATCCAAAACAAGTGATTAGTAGGGTAGTGGAAAATGAAGTAAAAATGTCATGAGCACACCTGTGCTGGGTCTTGCAGCTGCCCTTGCCCAGCCTGTGTGACAGCAGATGAAGGACTCCAGAGCACAGGCTGTGCAGCCTGGCCTCTTCCATCATAAATAATAAGGCTTTTATGTACAGTGGATTGTGCTTTGGGCAGGGGAGTAGATGTCCTTTTAGGTAATATTTTCTAGAAATCTTTGATTAAATTTAGTGGAAATAGTCCAAGAAAAAGGCGTCATTTTCTTTTGTTTAATATTTATGCGAAAAAGTTATTTCTTCCTACTGAGTCCCTGTTCAGTGCCTTGGGGGAAATGAACTTGAGGTACCAAGGCCATCCCTAACAGGCATGTAACTGCATTTGCTGCTGACTCCTCTAGGGAATTACATGAGTCCCAGGATTAAATTTGCCCCAGGACAGACCTGAAGGCAAATATCCATCAGATGGGAGCTGAGAGAAAGTCTAATTTGCTCTATAACATGCTGAAAAATAGTAGTTCAGTTATTGGGACTACTGACACTGCAGTTTTAGTCATTAAAATATAATGAATAGCAAAATGCCTCAGTTGCACTGGAGAAGAACTAGGGATTTATCATAAAAATATTTGTCCTTGTCTGGTCTTGAGAGACTGGAGCTGGGCTGGGGCTGGATCCAGATCCCATCCCTTTGCTTCAGGTTGGTTTTTTTCCTTCAGTTAAAATGCTGTATATATGTTAATGGTATTTATATTCTTGCTATGTCTGCAATAGATTGTTTGTATTCCTGGTTTATTTGCACAGAAACTGTGTATTGGTTATTTTAATACAGGAAAAAACAATAAAACTGTCTGTTTAATGGAAATTATACTGACACTTGTTTTATACCATGTTATTCAATACAGCAAGGTCCATCTTTTGCTTACGTGAGTAACTTAGACTGTTTGATGTGTGTTTGAGGCACTGAGTGTAGATCTGCATGCTATTGTTGCACCCCAAAAATTTACGAGAGATTTTGTGGAAATATGTTGTATGAAATGATAAAAAGCAACAATAGCACCAAATGCTCTCACAAATCAACCCTAACTGTGTCAGGCTCCATGGCAAAGAATGAAGTCTGACACAGGCAGGGTCATCTTTCAGACATCACTCTCTTCTTTATCTCTGTGTGTGTTCAAATTGCCATAGTTTGAATTAAATTTCCCACAATACTAGAAGAGCCACTCAGCCTGAAATTAAGCAGTGTGATTTCTGAATGAAATACCCAAAAGCTTTCTATGCTTCAGGTTGAGCTTTTTAGCACTGTTGTGAAATAATTCCTAAACCTCATAGTATTGACTGGTTTGGCTGCATGCTTTCCACGTGTTATTGCTTTCAGTTTTACATTTTGAAGTAACTGTTGAGATATGTTCACATCCACAAGAGTTAGCATGTTCTTAACTTGCTGCTATAACAGAGCAACTCCACTGCAGCACGTGTCTGCAGGTGTGTTACAGCAGCTTCTGACAGGGGCAGCATCTCTGTTGTGTTGTGCCATACCAGCATTCCAGTATCCCAGAGCTGTGGGAATACAGGCAAATTTGCTGGCATATTCTTTGTGTTTCTGTGCCAGACAAATGGGATTGTTTTTCATGGGCTCTTTTCCCCATTCTGACTGCTGCCTCTCAGACTTCAGCTATGACAAAGGGCAATGTGTTGCCCCTTTTAGTTAATTAAATATTTCCTTTGACAATCTCTCTGCAAAAAAAACTAATTCATGGTTGGCAGAGGCACCTCTGTGAAGTTTGGTGGACTTACAGCTGCACACAATGCTGGTCATTTGGTCCTAATTTTATACCCCAGGTTTATGGCATAGTTCTGTTCTCACTAGAAGGTGGTATCTGTCTCAGTTTAACAGAGAAGGTTCTATTTTAGGTGTCGCAACCAGATTTCAGCAACACCCTCCTCTTATAGTGGAGTTTGTAAGTCCACAGAGTGTAACTGGACAGAGCAGTTCAGTACAGAGAATCTTTGGGGATTTATAGGAATTCATTACCATTTAGACAAAGGTTACCAGTTTTGCACACTAATTGGGAAGCACTTTCATTTTTCAGATTATTCACTACATTCAACCTAAATATTGTCTTATTTTCTAATTAAAGTTACTTAAATTATATTAACTATCAAGGAGTTTTTCCTTTTCAGGGTGAGTTATTTGAAATAATGCATGTTACTACAGAGGAGTAATCAAAAAATAAGATGACAAGAAGCAAGTGTGAAAGTAAATGGTCTCATAGGACAGAGCTGAATGAAAACTTCAGAAAAGCTGTATTTTTTCAACTTCATTGATTTGCTTAGCAATAGGATTAGATAAATGAGTAGAATTAAATGCATGTTTGTTTCATTGCATGATTTGTTTCCTTAGCAATTACCAGCCACAATTAACAATATAATATTAAGTTTGTGTGTTTGCATGAAAATTCATTATCCTAGTTGAAATAAATCAATGCCATTTCATATTTAACCTAAATAGCCTTGCATGGGTCATTATTAATAGACTTGATGAAATCTGCTTTGTAGCTTTGTGCTGCATTACATTAAAAAGATTCTCAGCAAGATATTCTAATTATATTGTCATTTGCTAGCAAAGGATCTCAATAAACTAACTTGAAGAAGACATGGTAGAGGTTCCTTTAAGAATATCCCTTCTAAATTTGATACTAAACAAGAAAAAAAGAATTGACATTGAATGACCCTTTTTTTAACAAAGGCCAGTCACAACGTTAAACAGGTTAATAGAGTTTGATCTGTCACAGGCAACAGGGCTGGAAAAGGGTCACGTTTACAGGGCAGCAATCAACTGCACAAATATATAAACACAAAGATTAACAGAGAATGAAAACAAATCCACATGAAGTGCAGTATTCAGCAAAAAAAGTTAGAGACTGAGATTTTACTCCAGTGTACGTGTTGGTTTAAATGAAATAGTTGTGAAGTTTACTGTTAACTGCTTCTGGATGAATTTTAGGGTGAGCTGGAAAAACAGCTTCTACAGGCAAACCCCATTCTTGAAGCTTTTGGAAATGCCAAAACTGTGAAGAATGACAACTCCTCCAGATTCGTAAGTAGGAGAAATCCAGTTGGGTCTGTGTGTGGGGGAGGTACAACACATTTTAAAACCCAATATATAGACAGTGGGCTCCCATCAGCCCATCAGTGCTATTTTCTTATCTCTTAAAAACTGAAATAGAAATTTGGCCTGATAGAAGATTAAAGATCAAGCTCAAATTTGACAGTACTATTGTCCTCTCACAGTTTAGCAGTCTATGTGTGACCTTTCAGATCAATTCCTGCTCCAGGACATATCTACCTTCAGAATATTTGCAAACAAAATCTGTACTTTCTTTTTCTTTTCACCGTTGTTGAGTGTATATCCCATAGGGTGTGACTGTTATATTATGGTTAATATATTTAAACTAAAAACTACTGGAGAAAAAGATCCAATTATACAGATTCGAGTTGGAATGTTGTGAGCTGAGAGCTGTCACTTTCTGACAACACTTCTTTCTGGGAGTGCTGGCAGATGCCTCTTCTCCCACCTCTACTCTGTCCCTACAAAGTTCAAGGATCCACACAGACCAACCTTAGCAGAAAGAGTTACATAATTCCAATGCTGTTCCCTCACTGACCTTGTTAAAGCAGAAGATAGATGCTGTCATACCCCAGCTTCCAAAGGCAGTAAGGAGAATTCCTTTCCCTCTAAGTGTCTGAATGAAATGTGGAGGAGAATCTGTACAGAGGGAATATCAGAGGAGTTCACTTCCTTTCAGGCTTTTCCAAGAGGAGGGAATCAAACATGTTATTCTTAGGAGAAGGATGTACATATCTTATGAAGCAGGCTAAATGCTAATATTGGAAAATCTGGCATAACCTGAAAGAACAGCCCAATCTAGATCCTCTTCTCATTTACAGGGCAAATTCATCCGCATCAACTTTGATGCAACAGGCTACATTGTCGGAGCAAACATAGAGACCTGTATCCTTTTAAGTGAGCTGCCCTGGAAGCTTCCTGGGGGAGCAGAAGGAAGATAAACAAGCTCCACTGCATGTCTAAGAAAGGCAAATGTTGCTGAGACTGGTATAAACAAAGATGGAGGGAAGTGGCTCCATTTGTGCTGGTATCAGCTCCTCAGTTTGTCCTGCTCTCACGTTTTCATTTTTAGGTCTGTTTTCTCAGCTGTAGGAAAGTGCTATTCACCATATACAGCTTCAGAAAAGGGAGGCACCACACCTAAGCCAGTGGCAGGGGACTTTAAAAGTAGAGTCCCAATAAAAGGAAGATGTGAAAAGATTGTTTTGTGGTTAAGATTGCACATGATCTTGGGAGTTATGTAGCTGTTTTGTTTCATACCAGTGTGATTCTGCATGGGTCACTACAGTTTCCTAAGGTTTACATTTCTAGATGCATAAAATGTTCTAAAACTGTCCTACAGTGTAGCCCAGAACTTGAGATTGAGAGTGTGTCCCCATTTTCAAGTCCAGGTTTGGCGCTTTGTCCCAGTCCTGATGGTATGTTGGGATGAAGTCCAGCTGCTCAGTAGGATCCCACCCTCAGCCCTCTGATCTCTGGCTTCAGTCTCAGGCTTCTGGCTCAGGGAAGGCTCCTGAGCCTTGCAGATTGAATGATAAAGTCTCTTGCTACATGTGCCCTGCTGTTTAGGAATGGCAAAAGTCAGATATTTTTGTAGCTTTGATTTTAGAAGCATTTATGTCTCTTGTGCTTATTACCATGCTTACCATCATGCAGTAAGAGGTAGGACACTGATCTGCTTATTGTGGTAAGGACGATACCAACACCAGAGCTCCTGCCACAGAATGAGACACATGTTCATATGAGACAAGCTTGTGGCAAATACTTCAACAATGCTATTGATGGTTCTGAGGCTGATGGCACAAATAAGGAAAGACTGAAATATGTGACTGAATTTTTTTTAACACACTTGACAAACAGATTTGCTTGAAAAATCCCGTGCTATTCGTCAGGCTAAAGATGAGCGAACATTCCACATCTTTTACTATTTGCTTGCTGGAGCTTCTGAACAAATGAGAAGTAAGTTACTTAGTAATGATTCTTTCATCTCATTGAACAGTCTGAGCAATGGCTTGCTTAAGTATTTATCTTAATTTCTTTAATTGTATGTCATTCAATCCTTTTTATAAATAAACAGCCCTTTAACTATTAAGAGTAATTCTAAGAAAGTATCAATTGATGTCCCCGTTTGAGGCAGATTGTTTGCAGTTTACAGGATATTTCATTTACAGGAGATGTGGACTCATTCAGATCCCATTCTGAATAATATCAAGAAGATAAATTAGAAAGAATATTTTTGTGGGGTTTTTTTGTGTTTTACACAAAAGAAATCGAGGGTTTCAATAAGAATATCATCTTGTAATTTTAAAATAAATCAAGAGAATGTCCTTTCCACAGCACATTATTGCATTGTGAAACCCAGAGCTTCAGAATGTTGAGAAGGTGTTGTTCTTTAGGAGAATTCATGAACCAAGAGCATTAAGTGGATGCACTTAAATAAAGCTTTTCTTTTTTTCAAGATGATCTGCTGCTGGAAGGCTTCAACAATTATACCTTTCTGTCTTGTGGCTATGTGCCTATTCCTGCTCAACAAGATGATGAGATGTTCCAGGAGACCTTGGAAGCCATGAAAATTATGGGCTTTACTGATGAGGAACAAACAGGTGAGAATTGTTAGCAACACTGTGTTCAAGGTGTACACCTGCAAGCGACACTACATAAATTCAAATGCAGAGGCTACTTCTGTTCAGAATAATCACTTTAGAAAATATACATATGAAGTAACATGCTGCATTGATATAAAAAATTAAGATTATGTAGATTTTATGTCTACGTTTCTCTGGAGAAGTGTGATATTGCACAAGCAGCCAGCTGGAGGAGTCTCAATATACTTATGTTATTTAACTTCTTATTTTGTCTGTGTACAACTATTTCCAACTGTTACCTGGCTACTGTTTCTAAGAATTGCACTGCAAATTAGTGCCCATAGATTTTCCTCCATCAGAAGGTATTAAATGAACCTTCTCAAGCACAGATTTGTTTCTACCTGATGCTAAGAATAATACGGGAACTCAGTTCTGTGTGATCGGGAAAGACAAAGATCAAGGTAGGATTTAAACATAGGATCAAGACCACATATCAAAAGCAGTATGGTCAGAGCCTGAACCAACAGACAACTGAGCTGGTGGCAGTACCTGAATGCAACATAAACCAGCAGAAGGGGCTGAGAATAGATTGGTGGTGAAGACACTAAAACTGGTGTCATAGATCCATGACACAAAATACTACCACCTTCCTTGGAATCATTGCCACCTTTGTATTAAACAGGATGATGCTTCAGGAAGCCTTGTATTAGGGTAATTTTCTTGCCTTGTAAGGAGATCTAACTGTGATCTATTGCTTTTAGGTTGTTAGAAAAGTTCTGCTTAAAAAATTACTACAGTGGCACATGTTTTCCCATTGCTGCAGTGGGTACCAGTGGGAGCCACTCTTTGCAAACCACTTCCTTTTAAAGTTTAAACTGGCAGCACTTGCTGAAAAGAGAGTGAAACAAATATTAAAAAATCACACCCATATTTGAAAATAGAATATATATCAGCAAAGAGAAATTATGTCTGTGATGAACAGCACAACTGGTAATGCACAGGGCAGGTCTGTAACAGTAATTTAAAGATGGATCAGATAAAACAATTGTTACAATATTTTGCTGTCCATCTGAATGAAGAATTACAAGGCTTCTTGTAAGTCTCATAAATTCCAGACACCTGCTTGTAGGAAGAATATGACATGCACTGTTGACCCATTTGAATTCCACAGTATTGATGCAGGGTCAGTCTGCAAATGTACTGTAACACATGGTGTTTTGAAAGGTAATTTGTGTTTATGAAAGGGAAGATTTCTCACTAGAACTCCCTACATACCCAAAAAAGATTACTGAATTCAAGCCAGCTCTAACAACAGTTATGACCATTTAAAGCAATTTTTTCAGAACTTTCCAACAACTAGTATGAAAAAGTTGCAGAATAATTTATTTTTGAAAGAAATGGAACAGGCTCAAATAGCTTATATGTATTCACTGATCCAGAGAAAAGAGAGAGAAAAACAAGAGCACAAAACAATTACACTGTCTTGAAAACAGTTTTTCAGAGACATTCACCTGCATAGCTTTTACTTCTCCCTGTTGCTGGGAGAGTGCAGGGTTTCACTGGTGTGTGCCAGTGTGCAGTGTGCCTTGGATCCAAATTGCCATGCCCCAGGTGACACCTGGTGGCAAAACCAGTGTCAGCCCATCACTTGAGCCTTGGAACAGCTGCAGCTGCTGGCAGAGCTGCCACATCCCACCCCTGCCCCACAAACAGAGGGATGCTGAGCAAAAATGTCTTCCCTTGCAGGACAGCAGTGAAAATCCCAGCCTTGGATGTTGTTCCTTCTCCTGCCAGGGCCTGTGTACTGGTGCTGACAGCAGCATTCTCCCTTGGAGCAGTAGGAGTCATTACATTACTGTCTGAACCCCTTTGACTTCATGCTTTAGAGTAGAAGACCATTAGGACATTATCCTTCTCCTCTGTAAATTTACCAAATAAACAAATAGAACTCCCTAGACTCCTACAGTTTCATATGTAAAATACAAGTAGATTTTCCAACCTGAAGCTAGGTGACATCACATTTTAGTAATAAAACATGAATCTATTACTTCTCTGTACTTTGACACTAACCCTTTGAAGTTATATATACATTTGATGTTAGCTGCACAACTAAATATCCACATATTCCTGCATAACTGAACCTTCAGAAGTGCCACAGTTTGAAGATGCTGGTAATTCAGATTTTTTTTTTCTTTAAAGACACAGATATTCTTGAGTGACTGAGCAGGGAAGGTGTTACAGGACACTGTGAGTGGGAGATGAATTCCTGAGACGTGGGGTCTGCCAGGGGAGCCAACACAACTTAGCTTGGAGGTGCTTGTGTTCCCAGACTGGTCCATTTACTCCATTGCACATATTGTTGAGATTGTTGCTCAGCCAGCTCTCAGACTCCTGCAGTTTATGGGCACAGGCCTTTAAAGCAAGCCTAACTCATTACTGAGAGGTACAGATTACCCCAGGCAATAGAATGAATCTTGGTTATTGCAGAGAATGGAGCTTTCAAAATGTGTTCTTCATTTATATGATCTGGTTCTCTCACAGCTATCCTGAGGGTCGTTTCATCTGTCCTGCAACTGGGTAATATTGTCTTCAAGAAGGAGAGAAACACTGATCAAGCTTCTATGCCAGACAATACTGGTATGATTTTCCACATAAAAATTTAGTTAACCTTAAGAAATTATTAAAATAGCAACTGAATAAGTACTGTTTCTCAGTATTTTTTATTTAATTGCTATTAACTATGTAGCTCACAGGCATTAAAATATATCCCATACTTAAAATCAGCTCAATTATCATTACATTTTCTAGTAATGTTGAATCCATAAATTGATGAATAGTGAATTTGTATGTACAATAGAGCAGCTTTTAAGGAAGATAAGTAAGTTCACATACTTGCTGAGCTACTTATATTCACATTTAACTGACCTGCTAAGAGAAAATTCCATCTGAAATAAAATCTCACTCTTTTATTCTAGCTGCACAAAAAGTGTGTCACCTGATGGGGATTAATGTGACAGATTTCACAAGATCTATTCTAACCCCAAGGATCAAAGTAGGACGAGATGTTGTCCAGAAAGCCCAAACCAAAGAGCAGGTATCTATGTGCAGCTGCTCAGCTCTGGTTCTCTGAAACTATCCTGCTTTCTTCTTACATCTTATCTGAGGAAAATGTTGGTTTTCTGTCTCATTATCTCTACAGAAATTAGCAGTCAAGTGGGTTTCTTCTTTCCCTTACCATTTCCTCTTACTTTCTCCAGGCGGACTTTGCCATAGAGGCTTTGGCCAAGGCAAAATTTGAACGTCTTTTCCGTTGGATCCTCACTCGCGTGAACAAAGCTCTGGACAAAACAAAGAGACAAGGGGCTTCCTTCCTGGGGATCCTTGATATTGCTGGATTTGAGATTTTTGAGGTATGTACTGTGGGGCACAAGCTGACTAAACTCCTTATTATCGTGCAGGGGTTTGGGTATAAGATGACAGAAATCTAAGTTCTGAGCCACAAAACCCCTTTGGTTCTTTGAAGCTGGCAGCCCATGGCCAACACAACCCACAGCTCTGCTACACCTGGCTGCTTGCCTTTCCCATGGGCAGGAAGGGCTGGGATCCAGCAGAATGCTCCAAAAGGGCTCTTTGTTTAAAGCCAGGGCCTGCTTTTTATGGTTTATGGAAGAGGTCCCAGTACAAAGATTTACTACTTGAGAACTTACTGTAAATTTCCAAGACCTTATATTGGAAAAATATAGATGTTTATATTTTAAATATTGTAATATGTAAAAAAAGAAATAGAAAATAGCAAATATCCTGTCATTTAAGTTCACTCTTGAAGGTCTCTTTTTAACATTAGGAATTCACTTCTTTCCTTTTCACAGATCAATTCCTTTGAGCAGCTATGTATCAACTACACTAATGAGAAACTTCAGCAGCTTTTCAACCATACAATGTTTATATTGGAGCAAGAGGAATACCAGCGAGAAGGGATTGAATGGAATTTCATTGACTTTGGCCTTGACCTGCAACCTTGCATTGAGCTTATTGAAAGACCAGTAAGATTATCTCTCTGTAGGTGGGATAGTGCATAAGTTGCATCAGGGCCAGTTATGTATCAGTACAATAAGAGAGCTCTTAAGGATATTTCAGATCCCTTATTGCCTGGGAGGATTTGTAACCTAAGGGGTGAAGAAGGTGGTGCTCTGTCTTTGTCTCTGCTTGCAAAGATACTGATCTGATATCACTCCCATTGCAGACCAACCCTCCAGGTGTCCTGGCTCTGCTGGATGAAGAGTGCTGGTTTCCCAAAGCTACTGACACATCCTTTGTGGAGAAACTACTTCAAGAACAAGGCAATCATCCCAAATTCCAGAAGCCCAAGCAGCTCAAGGATAAAACCGAGTTCTGTATAATGCACTATGCAGGAAAGGTACTGGATAGATTGAGCTACTTTGGTTTAGGGAATTTGCATTCTTTGATACCCAAATGGTAAGAGAAATGGTCTGGTACCTGCATTGATAAGGGATGGCTTTAATTTTGTTATGTGTATATTAAGTGCTTTAATTACATAACATAGGAAGTAACATTTGTAAAACATTCATGGTTCTGCTAAGCTCCCAAGGAAACTAAAATAACCAGCACCAATATTATTCAAAATCCAAGTAACCAAGCAGACCTTTTAAAGATGCTAGTACATGTAAGAATAAATACTTGATTCAGCTCTCAGCCCTAGAAAGCTTTCCACATTATTATCTGTGTGATTTTATGTAAATACAGTGCCTTGTGTTCTTGGACACTCTGGATTTCTTTATCANATATCACTCCCATTGCAGACCAACCCTCCAGGTGTCCTGGCTCTGCTGGATGAAGAGTGCTGGTTTCCCAAAGCTACTGACACATCCTTTGTGGAGAAACTACTTCAAGAACAAGGCAATCATCCCAAATTCCAGAAGCCCAAGCAGCTCAAGGATAAAACCGAGTTCTGTATAATGCACTATGCAGGAAAGGTACTGGATAGATTGAGCTACTTTGGTTTAGGGAATTTGCATTCTTTGATACCCAAATGGTAAGAGAAATGGTCTGGTACCTGCATTGATAAGGGATGGCTTTAATTTTGTTATGTGTATATTAAGTGCTTTAATTACATAACATAGGAAGTAACATTTGTAAAACATTCATGGTTCTGCTAAGCTCCCAAGGAAACTAAAATAACCAGCACCAATATTATTCAAAATCCAAGTAAACCAAGCAGACCTTTTAAAGATGCTAGTACATGTGAGAATAAATACTTGATTCAGCTCTCAGCCCTAGAAAGCTTTCCACATTATTATCTGTGTGATTTTTATGTAAATACAGTGCCTTGTGTTCTTGGACACTCTGGATTTCTTTATCAAGGGCAGGTTTTTGATGTAGCACTGTTCCCTGCAGGTTACCTACAATGCAACTGCCTGGCTCACAAAGAACATGGATCCACTAAATGACAATGTGACTTCTCTGCTGAACCAGTCTTCAGACAAATTTGTAGCAGACCTTTGGAAAGATGGTATGAATCACAACTCTAAATCAGTGATGTGGTTTAAAGGGAGAAACCCCAACCTGAACTCTTTGACAGCCATCCCTTGCTGGCAGGACACAATTGTGAACATGATAAGTGTAGGAGACTGAACTAAGAAATAAAAATAATGTGTTCTAAAGCTGTATATATAGAATATTTCATAGGATAATTTTAACCACTATGAAAAATTTTCCTTATTTAATATTATTCAACAGCAGAATAAAAAATATTCATTATACTGTTACCATGTTGCTGAAAATGTGGTACTGTAGACCTCATTTAACACAGGTTATTGTTGGGTTTTATGAATGACTTTACACAGTCTTCTCACAGAAGTCCTGCCCAATTCTCTCCTGTTATGTATAATCTTGAGTGTAATTGAAAAAGTCTGAATGCTTACAAAACACTTCTTGTAAGAAGTTTATATGGATCTGTAACACGTATACTACAATATAAATATTTTATTCATGGACATAAACATATATTCACACAACCAGAAAGGTGGCTCTGAATTATCAAATAACCAGGGAGATGATTAGCTAGACTTTTAGAATCCTGGGTAACACATGGGAGGCAAGAAATTATGTTGTTCCTGGTTCTGACAGAACCATTGTCCTTTTTAGAGCAAACAAAATAAAATATATACTGGGTATTAAATTGCTGCATTGTGTCACTACTTAAGCAAGATCCTCATTTTCACATTTGACAGTAGTAGACTATTTAGCCAGAAGGTCTTCTAGTACTTTTGTCAGAATGCTCCTACTGCATCAAAAATATATCAGTCCTCTTTGGCAAGTTGCAGTTCACCAATGCCAGTGATGGGTGTAATGTGAGACAAGGACAGTTCCATTCACACTTCCTTTTATATTTCAGTGGACCGTATAGTTGGGCTGGACCAAATGGCCAAGATGAGTGAAAGCTCCTCACTCCCTAGTGCTTCAAAAACCAAGAAGGGCATGTTCCGTACTGTTGGACAACTCTACAAGGAGCAGCTGACCAAACTGATGACCACCTTAAGGAACACCAATCCAAACTTTGTCCGCTGCATCATTCCAAATCATGAAAAAAGGGTACATTTCAAATACTCAGTTTTCACACTCCTGGCACCTTATCCCTGCCAAGCTCTCACTGCACATGTCAGAGCTGAATGATAAATATGTGGACAGTAACATACTCTATATGCTAAAAATACTTTCTGTTCCCTTTCCAGTCTGGCAAACTTGATGCCCATTTAGTGCTGGAGCAGCTGCGCTGCAATGGTGTCTTGGAAGGGATTCGCATCTGCCGGCAGGGATTCCCCAACAGGATCGTCTTCCAGGAGTTCCGCCAGCGGTAGGAGTCCCTCAGTCCTAATTCTGGGTGTAACAGTGGTGTAAAACATGTTTGTCTGCACAAAAACATCTGATGTGTTTCAGCCTCCCTAACATAAACCTCTTTTGGCAGATATGAAATCCTTGCTGCAAATGCTATTCCTAAAGGATTCATGGATGGAAAGCAGGCTTGCATACTCATGGTGAGGAAAGCATTTTTTATCCTATTGATAATGAGGTCTATGCTTCTTATATAAAAATGTTGAGACTGAACAGAAATGAGAAGCAATTTTTAGTACCCTAAACCTCAGCACTGAAGTTAAAAAGTATCCCTGTTTTCCTTCAGATCAAAGCACTAGAACTTGATCCCAACCTGTACAGA
>VYZS01043654.1:0-12705 GCA_013400695.1 Neodrepanis coruscans | reverse complement strand
GGAAAATATTTTTTAAATAGCATTAAATATGCAAATTTACATCAGGCTACACATGGCTAATTCCTCTATCCTGTCAGCTGTAAATAAGAACTGCTACTAGGAAGGTTGCAATTTATGCTAATGATAGTGCAAATAGCATTGGTACGATGCTCTTTATATGGGTTCATGCTAATGGTTGATTGCCACTGAAGTGTGCATTAACATAGAGCACATCCTCAGATAATTTATGGGAAAATTACAAGATATGAAATACTAAGTGAAGCGATGATCAGTGAGCAATATCATTGCCTCAGATCAGTACACACTGGCAGAATGGTGCTCATCATTTCTTTGGAAAAGAAAAAGGCATACTGTACAAAAACCAGAAATCATGATACACATGATAGCACTTAGAGATATGATTATGCTTTCCATAAGCACTGTGAGTTTGAGGAATTGTGTTTTTAAGGTCTGTTCATAAAAATATCAATTAAGGAATTGAAACCAAGAATGAAAGCCATGGTGGGGAAAAGTAAATATTCATGTCCAAATCTCCTGCACAAAAGGCCACCTAGAACTGATTGTCTGGGACTATTTCCAGCAGCTTTTTGGAAGTGTCCAAGGTGGGAGACTCCATAACCTCCCTGGGCAACCTGTGCCAGTTCTCAGTCATCCTCATATTCAGAAGGAACTTCTCTCTTTCAGTGTGTGTCCATTGCCTCTGGTCCTGCCACTGGGTGCCACTGGGCACCACTAGAAAGAGCTTGGCTCTCTCCTCTTTATGGTCTCTTATATATATATTTTATATCTTATTATATATCTTTATTTATATACATTGAAATGTATACCCTAAATGACCAAAGATATATTCCATACCACATAAAATTATCCATTAAATCTGTGTGGCGAGGAAGAAAGTGTGGGGTTTGGTTGGAGGGTGGCTGGGCATCAGTCTGCTTGGAGGGGATCAGGACTTTGTATTCTTTTTTTTTTTCATTCTCTTTCCTTCACTTACTAAGCATAGTCTTTACTTGCCAAAACAGTGTTTGACAATAGAAGNGTTTGCAAAACTGGACACACAATGAAATGAGGCCTGTAGTAGGGACTTGCCCAGGTTTCAAGTGGTCTGCAAAAGGTGCCTGCTCACCTCCCAGTTGTTTGACTTCTAGTCAAATATTCAGCTGAGGCAACGGGTCAGTGTTTTGGCTAAATTTGCATACACATAAGTAAATAAATAAACAAATAATACTGCATTTGCAGGCATCAGATACTCAAATACTAATTAGATGAAGGCTCTAGGAGTTTGTTGCACAGATATTTTTGTCCTATTTTCATGAATTCTAAAGTTCACTGAATCAGATCAATCAGATCTGATCACTCAGATCAATTTTTTGCAGTTTTTCCATTTAGATTCATTTTGGTAATACTGTATTTATCTCTATTTTTTTCTTCTCAAAATATTATGAAAAACAGGTTTTCTAATTACTCTGGTTGATCATGAGAATAGAAAATCTAAGGGACAGAAATTCTGTGAAAATAACTGAATTTCAGTTTTTCAGTTATTTATTAAGGGCCTCTCCATACTGATTGT
The DNA here is from genome assembly GCA_013400695.1 of Neodrepanis coruscans. Classification (NCBI taxonomy): domain Eukaryota; kingdom Metazoa; phylum Chordata; class Aves; order Passeriformes; family Philepittidae; genus Neodrepanis; species Neodrepanis coruscans. Next base: position 11,135 of record VYZS01043654.1, on the reverse strand, counting down.
AAAAACAACGCTGTATCTGTATGGAATATCCTTTATTGATCTCACACAGAAGACTCAAAGTTTATGGTAGTACAATACATAAAGTTTTGTGGGGTGAAAGTGCAAGGTATCAGAATTATTTAAAGTAGCCTTGACTTATTCCTTTGTACAAACAGATATTCTTATAAAGTCATTTGCTATTATTGCCCTAGAAATACCTCACTAAAACATTAAGAAGCATATAAATATTCTAGTAAATTAATTTGGAACTGTTTAATGTAGGAGCTAATAGCTTACATAATTTTTAGGTATTTTTGGGGTCACTGTCAAGGATAAATTTAAAAAAACCAACACCCTTTCTAACTTGAAAAGCAGTAGTACTGTAGTTTAAGATGTAAGGGAGATTGGTAATGTCATGAAAGAGTATTGTTCAAATAAATCATAAAAATACAATAAAATATTTAGAATTATAGATAGAGAAAAATATGGTGATGTTATCAGTTCTATTCTCAAAGTACTAGAAGGTAAAAAAGATGTTGCAACAGCAGAGTCTTTCATTATTGTGGGGTTTTTTTTATATTTAAATGATCCATTCCTACTGGAAAACTATTCTAATTGGTACTGTAATTATATTCTGCTTTAATTATTGTTGATTTAATTTGTCCTTTTTGTTTTCTTTGTTTTTTGTAGCCCCCCCCCCAATTAACTGTATTCACTAGAATACAAATCTCTTAAATACTCAGTGATATTTCTATCCTCATATACTTGCACTGAGGAGAGGCAAAAAGGAGAGTGCAAGTACTCACAGCTGTCTCATCTAAGGAGAAGGTATAGCTGAAGATAGAGAGCTCAGTGAAACAAAACAGATTTTGACAACACAACACTGAAGAATTAGGAAAATGGTAAAGGAAAAAATACCTATTTTTTTCAGTGAATAAACATATAGAACTGCCCCTCCCAGCATATAACATTAATATATTTTCACCTCAGTATATTGAGTTATATAATTTAACTATTTCAATTGTATTTTCAATTTGGTGCAAGGAATGCTTGAACTCATCATTCGTAAAACACATTGATTATTTTGCCCTTTTGATTCAAGCTTAGCATATCCGTGGTAGTAACGATGAAGTGAGAAACTATATGAAAATAAGACAGAAGGAAGACTAGAGATGACTGATGAAGAGTAATACCATTCCTAACTAGGAGATCTACTACCAACAAACTTCAGGTTTGCATAATTCCTTCTGTGCATAGACCGCTTTGGTTAGGTAATATTAATGAATTGTTACTAATAGGGAACTTTGATTCAAATGCTTGAAGGTTAAATGGTTCTCTCATGAACATCTGTCTAGGGAGAAGGAAGATAATTATTACTCTTTCTTCTTTCCTTATTGCTACTCTGGTTGCCTGACTTCCTCTGACTTGACTGCTGTTATTTCTGCTATTACTGTAATTGCCATTTATCTTTTATTTCTTTTGCTTCTACCACAGTTTGCAACATCTACCTTTACCTCTATGTAATTACATAATTTTGCCTTCATCTTGCTCTTTCTTACTTAGAAATTGTAACAAACAGAACTTGGAAGGGAGTGTTTCAACATCAAAAGATTCATAATTAGGAGAGTTGGTTCTCTACCAGAAACTTTTCTTTTTATTAAATAGGCTACTGCCTCAATTTAGGAAGGCTTCTGAAAAGAGAAATCTAGCCAAGAGTCCCCATTTCAGGTCAAGGTTGTCTGAGACCTTGTCACAGTCTCCTCTTAGATATTCTCAATGTGTATAATGTTTTGTATGAAATCCTCACAGAGATGAAAAATACTTTTATAGCAGTCGATGTGGACATCTGAAGGAGAAAAGGATTGAATCCAGACTGTGCTTTAATGACCAGGAAACGAGAGTGATTGACTCTTCAAGGATGTTTTCCAGTAGAAGTCACAGAACCGCAGAGTCACTGAATTAGCAAGGTTGGAAAAGACCACTGAGTCCCATGTATTACCTAACACCATCCCATCATCTAAATCATGGTACTGTGACTCATACAAACTCTTCTTAAACACTTCCAGGGATGATGACTCAACCACGTCCCAGGGCAGCCCATTCCAATGGAAAAGCACTCTTTCTATGAAAAAGCATTTCCTAATATCCAGTCTAAATATCCCCTGACACAGCTTAAGACTGTGTCCGCTTGTTCTGTCTCTGCTCATAACTGGATTTCCAGAGCATATCAGCAATTTGTCCTGTCTGTGGACCGTTCCTTGCATGCACTAGTAAGTAGGATTTTATTTCCATATGGGAAGGAAAAGCCAAGTAGACCCATTTCAAGACAAGTGCCTTAAAGCACAAACCCTGCTGTGACTCCATCAGACTCTGGCCTCAGGTCTCACTACCTATGACATTCAGGGGAAATATGGAGTAATTTCAGATGACCATGTTATGTGTTTCAGTGAGAAAAGTGTTCCTTGAAAACAGACTACATAGGCCAAATTTGGAATCTTTTCTGTGACCTTGACCAGTACCAAATTCTTTTGGAATAATAAAAGAAGTTGCAGTGGAATAACTTTCCAAGGAGGAAGTTCATTTTGTGTATGCATTAACTGTAGATGAAAATACTCCTTCTAAATGTGATGTGGATGCTATATAACTGTCTATCTTTTTTCTGAAATCTTGTTGGTTGCTCAAGTTGATTGTCTTACTATACTTTTTTCTATTAATGCTTCTGTTTAGGCATGAACAAATGTATTGGTAGAAGTTTATTCCCTGTTTGAATTATACATAAAACACTACTTATAAGTTACACTTATATGTAACTAATGTATGTTAATGAGTGGGATGCAGACTACATTTTCTGATTGAGTGATACAAAGTGCTATTGAGTTGCTTTGGATGTAATTTTCAGAAGCTGATTGAGAGCTGTAGCCTGAGTGCACAAAATGAGCACTTGAAACTATAGGTCTCTGCAAAAAATGGCCTTAACCTTGTAGATCCATCAGTTGCACTCAGGAAAAAAAAAAAAAAAAAAAAAAAAAAAAAAAAAAAAAAAAAAAAACAGTAGTTTATCTGCAAATAGACCAGAGGTGGTTTGATTGAGATAGTCTAAGCAAAATGAAAAAAGTGTTAACAGCATTATTTTTAATCTGGATTTTGCACTCTCAAGTAACTCTCAGAGGTTATTCTCTTCATCTAGAATCCTTTGTTAACCTGGCCTCAATGTGTGAATACTAGGTTATAATGATGCTTCTTTCCTATTCTACTGTGTGCTTTTTTTAAAAGAAGATAAACAAATTCAATAAAAAAAAAAAGTGCTCAAAAATTAATTATTTTCTCTTCATGGATAGTTCAATCCCCATCACTTTGCCTTTTAAAACAAATACCTATCACTCTGAACTATAAAGGGGATACAGTGAGGGTTGTTTGATAGGATAGTAGTTTTATGTCAAAACACAAGCAAATTGTCAGGAAGGTAGATGTATAATTACAGTTTTTATATTTATGAAGACTTTATGTGCATTGGCATTTTGCATGAAAGCCTATTATAATAATAGTTATCAATATAAGGGTGGTACAGCTGAACCTGTTCAGAAACATGAAGTGTGGATTTCTTTTTAATTCTTTTGTTATTATTATTAATTTTAAAACCTACTTGGAGGCTGCATGTGGCAAAAATTAGTTAATAAATGAATTTTCACTTTGTTTTATGCATTTTAAAATCATTTAGTCAAGCATGTTTGTTACTCTCTAGAACTGTACATCACCAAGTATGTTGAAACATTATTAAACTCCTAATAAAATTAAAATTGTATTGCAGCCCTGTGAAGCAATACAGATAACTTCAAAGTATTTAGCAACATTAACTCCTTGAAGGACTAGATTATCCATGTAGAGAAGACAGTGCCTCTACATGAGTTGGGTTAAGCATGCTGCATTCAGTGTGGTGGAGGAGACAGTGGCGGGTGTGTTTCCCAAGGAGATTAGGTTTAACCTATCACCACACACAGCTGAGTTTATTCAGCTGAGCCACCTAGTATTTTGAAAGGAAGTCAAAGTAACATTTAAGTTTTGCTCAGTGATTTGGACAGTGAAGGCAGTGCTTAAATTGGTTTTCATTCACCTCTCTCCTCCAAAGGAGAGGATGTAAGGCTGTGCATAGGCAGTCTGGTGAATGTTTCATCCTTTTGTGCTCAACATACAGGTCAAACAACAAACAGATCTTTAATGATCTTTATGAAATTAAAGGTGTTATCCAAATTAATCCCTGAAAGCTTACTCTTTCCAGTGGATGATGAATGATCCATTATTTCTATTTTCTTCAAAACCTTTTTTTGCTTTTATGTAACCAAGAGTGCAGAATTCTCTGCAACATTTAAAAGTTCCTGGTGTTGATGAAGGGAAACAAAAAGCATTGGCTAAGTAGAACATTTGAATGTATTACTAACATGACTAGACTTAGTTTGATGAAGTGAAACAATCCTGGTAACTGTATGTCCAGTTTTTATTGGTTTAGTGATTTCTCTTTCTAACCAATAAGAAGTAACAGACAGACCTTAATCTTAGATAAATCAAGAAGTAAAAGTTGCTATGAAGTCCATAGTAGGAATCAGAGTACAGAGAGTGAATAAAAAAAAGAAGATTTATTGAGTAGAAACACCTCTTTAAAGTGGTTATCTATTAGTAGCTGAAGACAACAGCATTTGCATATCAGTCAGGAATCTTTCTACTTTTTAGTTTCTCCTTTGAGAGGGTATTTTGTTTTGTGATTTAAAGGAAATTACACTTCAGATAAAGATCATTATTTCATTTTCAATCTTTTATCATAATTTGTCTGTGAAATTGTTTAAATCTTTCATCTAAGAAAAGATATGGTTTCTTTTGTAAAGAGACCTTCCTTTTTCTGTCATTTAAAGGATGGCTTACACACTGGTTAGAGAGCTTGAATGTATAATGACTATAAAATATAGTCAGAAATTGGATGACTGGGATTTCTGCTTTCAACCCTGCCATTAATTCACAGTAGGTTACTGAGTACCTATCATGTACTTGTTTTTCTCTATCTACAAGACTGTGAATGATGAGACTGTACCCCTTAAAAATGTATTTTCATTTCTGTTATGAAAAATACTTGTAAGTGCTAATTTTTAATTTTATCGACATATTTCCAGTATGCTTTCTATTATTGTTTGCTTTCATTACAGGTCAAGCAAGACTTTTCTTCTAGTTGGTCGAGCCTGTCTGTTTCTTTTTCATTAGACGCACCACATTTCTATCCAATATCCAGGTCACAGGAAGTGCCATGCAACACCTGTGGACATTCTGCTTCACAAACCTTATCTCATTTCTAAGCTGCAATACTCTGTTCAAGGTGCAGGGCAGTCCTTTCATGCAGACTTCTTAGTTCTTTCTTATTAGGGAAATGTCATTTAAAGTGCACCTTCCTAAACTCATAGTTTCTAAACTGGGAAAGAGTAGACTGATAACAGAGAGAGTTTGTAAATCTATATACACTTCTTTGTGATTTTCATAGAATCATGGAGTTATTTAAGCGGAAAAGGTCCTTGAGATCATTGAGTGCACGCAATGTACCATTTAGATGTTCTCACAAAAGGTTTTTCCTCTTTGGAACCTGTCTTACCAGGACGATGTGTAACTAAAATAACTAAAGTTGCATTGATAGAGCAGTTATGAAAACCCAGGTTTTAGAAGAAATGCATGTCATGGTTTTACCACTAAGAAGCGTGGTACTGACGAGATATCTGAGAGAAGCCACACACACCCAAAAAGAAAACACACAAGTAACAAAGTTTATTTCACACACACAGAAAACCAACAACAAAGTGCAAAAACAGACAAATTAAGCTGTCGCAGACCCTATGTTGGGATGGGAAAGCTCTAGGATAGCGCTGGTTTTCTGTTGGGGGCTCTGGAAGACATGCCGGGATAATTAGAGAACGACCATGACCTTAGCTCTCCTGGGGTTCCGCGGCCAACCTGAGGACCCTACAGTAGCGCCAAGCCTCCGCTCGGCTTCTGGAAAAACACTCAGACAGTTAGAAACCGCGAGCCCCCCTCCCCCTCCCTNGGCACTGGGAGGGGCGGAGGGGAGGCGGGGATCGGCCACTCCTGCCGCTCACCACCGGATGAGCGCGGCTCCCCCACCTGCCCGTGCCACGCTCAGGAACGCGGCACATTCGTCCAGGCAGCTCAGCACATCTGCGCCATGCTCAGGAACGCGGCACATTCGTCCAGGCGGCTCAGCAGATCTGCACCGGGCTCGTCCCTCACCCTGCCTCAATCACAAGGACTTGGGTCCCCCAAGAGCGCCGCCGGGGAGGTGGGCTTCTGTACGCCACATGTCTCGCGCCCCGTCTGTCCCATCCGTCACCCCCCCTACCGATGGGGGGGAAGGGGTTAAAACTGCTTTATCTTTCTAACCCACGACAATGCAGAAACTACTTTGGAAGACAATAATATATCTTTTCTCCAAACTGTCAACCAGTTTGGAATATTCATGTTAACTGCTAGAATATTCAGACAAAGTGTTTTGGAAACTTACTGGATTCATGCTGTTGCTCCTTTATTGCTCACCTTTTAGACAAATAAATGAAAGAGCTTTAATCTTCATTTGGAAGATTTAGTAAGCATCTAATTATTAAATCCATTATATCTGCATATAAACCAGATTAGCAGCACCTTAAGCAATCCTGTGATTCTCATGATGAACAAGCTAATTGAAAGCATTAGAGGCACTGTCTGTCTGTATCTGTATTGACATCTCCCAGAACAATGATTCGTGGAGACTTCATTACCACTCTTTGACAACAGCTACTTCTCTTAGGGCAGAAGAGAAGCCAGTAACATAGAGGTGGTTCTTGTGTCTGTGTGTAATTTCAAAGTGATCAGATTCTTCCATTTATTATACCTGTGCATTTATGTATTCCTTTTCACTACTTTTTGTTTGAAATGGAATGTCTTCAGCTTGAATAATTTCTTCTTCAGCCTTATGAAGCTTTTGTTGTCTCAAATATTTGGACATTTGTTCTGATAGGCTAATGATAAAATGAGGTGACTACTATGGCAAATCTTGGTGATACTTTTAATTACTTCATGTAAGAATCTTATATATATATATAAAAAAGAAATAGTGTATGTGTCATGATAATTTGATATTTCCCAGAGAACATATTGCTGTCTTATGGGGAAATAGACCTTGAGTTCATACTGAAGCAGCACTGGTCTTCAATGAGACAGGAATTTGGCTATTTAAATAGTTGAATAAAAACAGTCAGCAGTTGTAATAACAAAAGTAAAACTTACAGTCTGCTACATTATGTTGTAACATAGTGCAAGCATCATCTATGGTTATGCATAAATATCTAGCTGATATACAGAAATACAGGATCAGTTTTATCACTTTCCACCATTTTTTCTGAAACATCTGATGCTAGCCATTTCTGTAGACAAGAGATACAGACCATAAGAGACCATTTTGTGATTTTACAACAGTTTCCACACTTTAAAAAGTCACATGTAGTATTCCACGCAGATAGACAGTCATTTGTAAAGGATTTGAATGTTGCTAACACTATTGGTATAAATGTGCAGGAAAAACATTTCTTATGTGGAGCTGGAGGTCTTCTAGATCTGAGGTGGTGAACTGTTGGTTGCTTTATTTCTTTTTCACCCTATTTCATTGTTACAGATGTTATAGGTAGCTCACATTTTGATGATGAAGTATGTGCATGAAGAAGGCTTCAGATGCAAACAAGGGGGTTGTTTGACATTAATGTCATCTTTATTAAATATATCTTTAAGCTCAGCCAAAGGTGAGGGTGAAAGATAGGAGGTTGTCTTCAGGCAGTTAAGTAGAAATAATTTCTCCCTAATTCTCATCTGCATGTTACAATTTGCATTTCAATTTTAGTATTTTGGAGTGTAAAATCATATTTAGGGAAATAGGCTAATTATAACTCTGTAAACAGCCATATGTTGCCATTTTTACTAAATTTAAATGGTAATTAGAATGACAACAATTTTATTACTTGCAAGAAAAAAAAGATAAATGCCCACATGTAAAATTTATCCATTTTTGTCTTCTTTTAAAATGTATTCAATTGCAGTTGTTCCTAAGTTAGTTTTGAAAAATAAAGAAATGAGAACTTGCCCACAAGGTAATCCAATATTTCCTCTTTAGAGATGATGAACACCCCACAAATGCCTGCTTGCAGCCAGATTTCGTTCTCCTTACTTATAACTGTAAGTGCCAATAATTTTTGGCAGGAATACTTCAGGACTATTGCAAGTAGTGTTGGCTCACTCCTGTAAGTGCTAGAATTTAGCGTGTTGCAAGTGGCCTTTGGGGTGTCTGTCATACCAATTTCCTCTTGAATGTGCTCTTAAACCTGTGTTAATCCAGCGCAGGTTAGTCATATGGCAAATCCTTTGGAAGGGAAACTTGCATTCACTGAGGCTGAAGGGCCAAAATGGTGCCTGATACCAAACCTGACTTGTCACACCTTAAACACACATTTTTGCCTCTCCACATAAGATATGTTTGCATGTATTTGACTGTGTTACATGCGTGGAAAGTATTATCTTAACTCTTAGTGGGTGTAAACAAGGAGCATGCCTGACTGAAACTATGTTATCCAGGCAAATTTTTGCAGAATGGGAAAGCAGTGCAGATTAAATCTGAAAGCTGTATGCAAGGTGATGTGCGGAAACTGATCTCACAACTTAGGCCTTGTCATGATTTTTAAATTTAAAGGGAGTAGCTGAATTTCTGGAGCCTCATGCAATGTTCTTTTTTTCTGAAAATTAGAATGGGGATTAGCATCAGGAGACTAGCACAGATGAGTCTACAGAGATGATTCCACCAACTGGCTTAAAGAACTTCATTCAGACCACAGAAGGGTGCTGCATCTCCGCAGTAACCTTGAACTAGTATTTTCTTAAATGTTCACTATTATTTCACATTCCAGCTACAGAAGATATAGCTACTCTACAAAACAAGAGACATAAAAATGATCTACTTGCATTATCATTCATTATTTTATGATACCCACTTTGAATGATTACTCTATAAAGTTTTACTTACTGATTGTCCACATGGATATATTTAGTCCACATGGATGCTCTCAAGTTTCAATTACCATAATGGCCTAAGGAGGAAGTTGAATGCCCTTGTAGTTCCACAACTTAAATGTCATGTTCCATCTCAGTTGTCCTAAATCATTTATGTTCTTGAGACTGGGTTATGCAAGTATTTCTTTTTGCCTAGCACAATGATTTTTCTCAGGGATAAAGCAACTCTGGAAAGCTTACCTTCCCATATCCCTTTCTCACTTTTCATCAGCCTTTGCAAGACAGGTTAGGCACAAATCTGTAGCTGCACATACTAGCTTTCTTTTTTACCATTATCATGCATTCCTGCATGCGGTCCTATATCACGCCTATCTCTGGTTGCATAAGCATTTTTGTATCATCAAGTGTCCTTGGTAATTAACTACTAAGATCTACCCATCTGGTAGATTGAGACATTCAAATAGATTAGACAGATTTCAGTAAGAGAGAAATATCAAAATCTGTAGCAAGCTTAGTTCCTGCAAATGGAGAGAATTCAGAGATGTTGAAATGTTATAATTATAAATGTTGTTTCTTTAATCTGTACATGAATCAAGGAAATTCACAAATTAGGACCCTTCACAAAATGTTCTTTGACTCTGTGGGAAGGAAACTACATTAAAAAGAAAAGCATTCCAAAAGCATTCCAAGCTTTCTAGCTTAGATGCAAAACCTAAAAATCCAGGAATGTTTATTTCTTTTTCTTCCCTTCCTAAAGCTAAAATTTTGGGGTGCCTCTTAGTCTCAGAGGGTGGGTCCACTGTAATTTGTACTGAAATGGCAACTTTAATTTTTCTTTTAATTTTTCTAGTCTTTTAATATTTTAATGAGATACTATCTAAATAATTCTAATATTTTCTCCGTTTTAATGATCATTCTGTGCCATCACCATAAGTCTGGAAACTTTAAACCACAGTGGGGAAGGTGGGCTTTGGCTATTATTATGGCTTTTATTATTGAGTTGCAGCAGTTAATCAAGTTTAGAGTGTACAGAAGTTGTAATTAGAATCATACATTAGTTTATTTGTAAGGGATATCTGGAGAGTATCTAGTCCAGTCACAATGAGATCTACAGTATTGGAGAAGATGGACTTGTGGATGACTAGTTATATAACTGGCTTGCTAAACTGGGCTTTGTCCTTTTCATTGTTACATGAGACTCCATGGACACCACAGCAAGGGCAGTCCTAGATTTGCTGCTGCTAAAATGCTTCACTGATCCTTTCTGAGCCTTATGATTAGATTTGCATTTTCCCGTGTCAGAAATCATACCTCAGAATGTAACTTGTAAATAAGCGCGATGGAGGACTCCAGTGTGGGGAGGGGAATGTTTGTGAGTGTGAGACAGCGAGAAGGGTTTATTTAATGATACCTTGAGGATAAGTCTAAAGTTGGTGATTGCATTTCCTACAGCTTGAAATACCCATAGAAAGTTGAGGAGGAGCTAGGATTTTGATCACTTTTTCTTTTGGTGTTGAAATTTTCAAGTAAATACAAAGTAGCTATTCCTATTCCTCAAGCTATAAGGTAGCATATATGCCTGTCAATATAACTTGCAATTCTAAGTGAAAAAAATCTCTATTTTTTATTCATAATCAACACAATATTTTTCTTTCTATCTCCCTTTGGTTTATTGAGTTTTCAAGAGTAATGAATGAATGAGCTTTGGGAAATTGTTTAGCTTACGGTGAATGATTCAGGAAATGAAAATTTTCTATCCAATTCACATAGCAAATGCATTCAGGTCAAAAGAATCTCATTGGTACTCAGCTCTTTGCTTTGTGCTAGTTTACAGAGATGAGCACAAAACATTTAACTCAGACATTATCAGCAAATGTTGTAAGGCCAAATGGTTTCTAAGTGGTGATTCACAAACTCCCAACACCAACACTATCCTCAAATTTTCTGTTCATATTGCAAAAAGTATGACTTCACCTTCCATTAAATTCTTTAAGAAAACCACTGGAATCTTATGAAAATGGATTAGATTAGGTATCTATGTTTCCCCTTCCTTATCTTTAAGTTTAATGACAAATTAA
>VYZS01043651.1:51523-61955 GCA_013400695.1 Neodrepanis coruscans | reverse complement strand
TCTTAGACTGTCTGATTCCTAAGCAGTCAGTGCAATAACCACAATAATCAGGATGGATTTTTTTGTTTTTGTTACAAACCTGTCAAGTAAAAGGATATTTTTCTAAGCAATTGCTCCCTAGGAAAAGCAGAAAGGCAGCAAAAAGATATTCAGTCTGACCTTGTGCTATTGAGCTGGGACAATATACTGCAGAAGAAAAGCTGTCAGCAACCTATTGTGGCAAATTGTTGCTAGTCTTGAGGCCTTCACGCCAATGAAAATCTATGCCAAACAGACAACTTGCTTTCTAATCTCCGTTTTTGTCTTATTTGTATCTGTGGCCTATTGTAAAATATAGTATTCCTAAAAAGACTCAAAGTTGATGCTCTCAGACCTGTCCATGAACCCTTCCTCCATAACATGAGCCAGAACTGCAGCTTAGGTGAAAGTATCTGTGTTTCTATTCTTATTGACTGGGTCACATCTTTCTTTGTGCTACACTGCACCTGGCTGAAGAACATCTTAATTATTCTGGAAACAGCTTATGTGTGCTTGCAGAAGAATTTGGCCCTTTAGTGCCTGTTTCCTACGCTTGTAACTCCTGCTGCCCTGAAATACCATACCAGATTATGGTATTCATGCTCCTGAGTGTTAATCTTGAGCAACAATTGCTACAAATGCAAACTTCTATTACTTTGGCAGATGCTTCTACTATTTAGCCCATGGGGGATGTTTTTTCATCATTTCCTGTTCCTCATTCTCAGGCATTTACAGGAAAACGCCAGGAGAGCTTAAATCCAGCACCCCCTCCTTAAATAGCAGAAAGCTTGCTGTCTGATTAGGTGATGGGAGACTTTTACGTCCAGAACCAAGACTTTGGAACATGAACTACTCAATACAACATGTTGAAATTTTTTGTTTGTTTGAGTGCTCTTTGCATAGATGGTTATGTTAGCACAGTTGTGTGCATAATTCATGATGTAGGAAAGTCATTTGGTAGGCAAAAAATAAATTCTGGGAAGACAATGTACTATTTTAACTCTATTATAGTTCATATAATACCCTGATGTTGTTCTATTTAAAAACTGATGGTTATGTTTTTCTATATAATTTTCTTGAGTTACTAATCCATTGCTGTTCAAAGCAACTAGGAAGTGTGCAAGTGGCTTTTCTTTATCACACCTCCATCACAAACAAGTTAATTTTCACTTCTCGTATATAAAGTTAAAAACATTTGTGTCGAATCAAGGATTTTGAGGCTCACAAACTGATATACCTAAAGTATCACCCCCAATATGTAAATGTTTGAAGCAGTACTTAGTGTTTACTAGGAATGATTGACCACTACATTGGAAATGAGGTGAAGACAAAGACAAGAACAAAAAGCTCTTGCAACAAGAATTCGGCAGTTTGATTTTTGTTGTTCCATTTAATCAAAGATACTGGTACCTTTAGATTTTTTTTCCCAGATACTTTGCTTCACAATTTTAAGAAGATTTTGAGAATTATGTACTCATTCTCTAAGAACAAATTTGAAAAAAAAAAGGGATAAAAATCAAACTGTTTAGGGCATGAGCTATTTAAGATAAAGAGAGAAACATGGGATGAGGGCCTAATTCTTTTTTTTTTCTTAATCTCAGTGTTAATGAGCATTTAATGTGACTGTATTATCTCTAAAGAGTAGGAACATAATGAGATAGTAAATTGGTGTGTCAAGAATTTTCTGAAACAGAGCAATCTTTGTAACCATGCCTTTAGGCAAAGTAGCCAAATTGCTGCCATTTGGTGACAGTGATATAAAACATCTTAGGCCCTGGGAAATGTCTGTACAGGGTAGGTGCAAATGCAATCTTGAGCTAAGGAACAGAGAAAGAGGTGAGGGCTATGTGATGACATGCAGATCACGTGACTGGACAAAACTTAATGTTTCTAAGTCAACATATAGCCCATTTCTGCCACATCATTTATACTGTGGAGCAGAAAAGAAAAATCTAGATTGTACCTGTCCATGGAAGTACCAGCTCATGGGAATGGAGCAGATAATAGTGGAAAAATGTGTGTGTAATTTTGTTGAAAGTTTTCTCATAGCAAGCTTTTTAATTTTTCCTTACCTCATCAAGGGAGGAACATATGTTTCTGTTTCTGAAGTCCATGACAGCCCCTCTTATGAAGGTCTAAGAAGAATTGTTAACATAAAAGGTCTCAAAAATTCACTCTGTGTGGGTCATCAAAGAGAAAAAATTTATTTGATCATTCTTCAAGCTCTCATATACAGCAGTGACATGGACAGTATCACTTCATGTTAGCTGATTAAAGAGATTGAATTTTAATGGTTAGAATACAAGCCTCATCTATTTTTCCCCCTCCAAATTAATCAGGAGTGTGCACACATGCAGGGTTAAACAGGTTGATGTAACTGTGGTTATCAACAGCCCCGGATGAGGAGGATGTAGTCCAGATAGGAGACAACCATACCTACAATATCACTTAGTGCAGACATGGCTGCTGGGTTTAATTTTAAATGGAACCCTGGGTGGTGTGCAGGCGATGTGCAGGTGGTGGTCCCAGCTGAGGCCACTCAGGGCAATCACAGCCTACAGGGGCCCTCAGGGTGCTTTGGTTTAAAATGGATTTAGTAGCAGGGAGGTTTGTATTGTGGAAAGGTTCAGGTTAGACAGTTTGTTCCTGTAAGTGCTGCAGACATGAGGAAATACAGTTCCATGTGGATTTGCTCCAGTTGTCTTCAAAAGCAGAATGTAGTAGAGCTACTAAATAAATTGAGTTCCTTGGGTAAGAGTAACAGCATTGTTTCTGTGTTAGGGGTAGTTCTACCTGGCAAAAATCTATTCTTCTGTTTATTCTTAGGGACACTGGGGAGTCAAGCCTGGGAGTGACCTCTTGAAACAGCTTTGTTCTGGTAATTCCTTACCTGGCACAGAGAAGCAACTGAAATACACATGAGATAAGTTGTTCTTTATTGTACAAGGACATGTTTCTAAAATTCATCCAAAACTTTTATCTTGCTGAATAGCTCCAATAACGGCACCAAAGAGAGCACATAAATTTCAGTGAACATGATCTAGTCAAGCTGAAAAAGTCATTTTTCTGTAAGTCAATAGTGTAATATTCAGGATTTAGCACGTGCAGATGCAGTATTAAAGATCAGCAAAAATCGTTGCAGTGACCTTGAAAATGGACCCTTCTATGTTAAAGATATAAGTAGTGCTGCCTGAAATGACCTGCAGAGTCAGCAAATGTGTGGAAGCTGTTGGATATAGCTTTTAGCTCTGTAATGTACTTAGAAGTCTAATCAATAAGACTGACTTCAGGAAATAGAACCTTTTTCTTCTCCTTTTGCAACAATTACGACTTACATTCCCTCTTAAATCAGTTAAAAAGTACATTTCTTTTTTTTTTTCCAAAACATTTAATTGGTAGGTACAAGGCAATCTTATTATTCCAGTATTGAAAACTTTCAGATAAATGTTGTCAGTATAAGTACATCTATGTTTAAAAAATATCACCTCCAAGTATTTCCCTGAGGCTTGGTTTAGGATGATGCTAAGGAAAGAAAAAAATATAAACCTCAACATGTGATGAAGTCTTGTTCAAAATCTGGTATTTCAAATGAAGACTGAGGATAAAATACATGCCAGAGGCTAACTTCTTTAATGCTGATATAGATGAAAACAGACATGTGAGACTTAGGCATGAGGCCTTTTAAAGGCAATAAGAGTCTCTTGATAATTGTTTGCAGCTAGTGCATTGGAGGTTAATATGTTTCATGTTTGTTCCTTATGATGCTTTATCAGGCCCGTTCAGGTGCTGTGCAGCTTTGTAAGACACTCCTAGCCAGGAGCCGCACACAATCACGGCATTATGAGAGACTTGGAAAGCTTTAGATTTGGAAAGCTTTCAAGCTTTTCCAAAGCTTTCTATTAATGATTGCAATTGCACTGTGTCCCTGTGGGCAAATAGGCTGTTGCACGACCCCATTGCAGGCTGATTACTACCATTCCCACTGTGTTAATTGCTGAAAAGCCTCCTGGGGTTTTAATGCGAATCCTTGCAGAGTAAAGTGCTAGCTAGGCGAAGAAAGGAGGCAGCCCTCTAGTCAGATCCGTCATCTTCAGGCACAGGATAGAGAAATGTAGGGTTAATTCTCACTTTCTTCTCATAAGGTTTGAAAACGGGTGACTCAGGAGGAAGAGAAGACACAATATTTACAGAGCTTGGGGTGTTTGGAGTCTCTGGGTGCTGCTGCAGTTGTCATAGACTGTCTGGCCCTAGGCAGCATCATATGCCAGTGAGTGTCTGTTATTAACATTTTTTTCTCAGGAAAACTGATTATGACAATATATTTGCCTCTGTTTTAAGGTTACTCAACCATTTTAACTTTAAAAAACACTCCAACAAACAAACAGATCTACTTGGGACAAAAGCTTCAAAGTGTTGAAATTTCATGTGGGAGATCTTAATATTACCCTAAATTTTTCAAAGGTTTCCCTTTCCTTTTTGTTCAAAAGTACTTCAAAACACTGAAGATATTCAGTGGACTGTGTCTGTCCATTCTGCTGGCTTTTCTGGATTTTTTTTCCCCATGACTTTTTGGTGAGCATTTATTAATATATGCATATTAATAAATGTATGCATGTGCATACAGATCATGAGTCTCTGGCTTCTTAAAGCAATAAAATTAGCATTTGTACCTATTTTAAACTTGAACACAGACATTTCTTGGATGCTTTCTTGCATTTCACTTTAAACAAATGAAATTATTCCTATCATACATTTTTTTTTTCTTAATAGATCGTAAGGGATTTTCTATTCATTACTGCAAACACCTGGAAAACACTTAAAAAGTTCTCTATGTTAATTTACTTAACAAGTTGCATATTTATGTACAAGTCACATATTATGAAGCAATTTCTGAGTCACGCTGAGTTTGTCTTTTGTGTGCTCATTGCTGGTCTTTTGGTGATAACTGGAAAACAATAGTCTTGGAAGTGTCACAGTCTTGATACTGATTTCTAAACTTTCTGCAAAAAATTCTGTGGTCTGTTTTAAGTATGTCTGGGATCACTTCATTTGTGCTGGTACACCAACCAGATATGACTGTCTCTAAGGGCCAGGTGGAACTTGTTTACAGCCTGATTTATAAGAGGTCAGATTAGTAGTAGGCTTCATTATGGATGAAATAGTGAGATCTTTCTAAACCATTTTGCACTTGGTTTTGTTAGTGTGCAGCTTGAAGTCTCCCAGAGTGTGTGGGTCTGGAGATGAAGCTACAGAGTTCCAGCTTTATCATTTGAGATATTTGTTTTGGCTCAACCTCCTTTCTTCAGAGTAGTGATACAAAATATTGCATATGTACATCTGAAGCTCAGGACTTACTGTCTGAAACTTATATGGATCCTGTTCACAAGCTATTTGAAGACTTCAAACGTTTTTGCTTTTATTATTTTTTTTTCTGTGTCTGCTGTCAGCTGGTTTTAAATTGTAATTTTCTCTGGAGAGAAGGACTGTGTTTTCTCATGTCTATATCAGGGCTCTGAGAGCAGTGACTCTTGCAATGTAACCCTAATCTGTTCCATGCTTTTCAAGAATCACACCATTTTGGTGAGTCAGGAGAATGATTGTTTTTTTTCAGGACATAAGGAGGATGGAGTGATGGAGCAAACTGTGTTCCTGTTTGTCTTTTGGATTTGTTTCTGCATAAATCAAAGAGTTTCTATTAAAGTTTGTCAGTTCAGTGTATTTATTAAAGGCTCAGTTGTGCACATGGATGTGGCTGTATGGGAAGATTTACTGCTGTATTGCCACTTCTTTGATACTGAAGATAGGACCTTTTGAGAGCTTGACAGATGTGCTACTAGAGTCTGCAGGTATTTCATCCTATGGATGGGAGAGTGTCAAACGCAGCTCTATGTAAATACTGTTACTATTGTCAGAAAAATCTAGCACCTACAGTAGCTTTTAAAAAGCTGTATTGTACAGGATTTTTTTTGGTACAATTTATGGATAGGAATGGATGGACCCCAGGTCTGCTAATGAAAAGCAGAGCCTTTCACAATGAGATCGTTGCTTTGAAGACTTGATTGTGGAGCTAACTATTGATTAGTCCAAACTTTACTGCTTTGAAGGGATCATCTTCAACACAGTTGCTCAGAAATAAGCTCCTTCTTTGGTCCTTTGTGTATTTGTGTTCAAGACCCAGTTATTCATGTTTAAAAATTTTATTCAGTGGCACATAGGAAATAAATCTGGCTCTGGAGATAGTCATCCCCATCATCCAATATTAGAGGGAATCTGAAAGACAAAAAGGGAAAGGAACTTCTAATGTGAGTGGTGTTACAATTTACAGCGTTTAACTCAGGCAAGTTGGTTTTTTAAAAAGAAACCAAATCTCATTTTGGACTGTGTTTCTTATACATGTTGAAATGTCACAGCTGAGTGGTAAGCAGGCCTCATTTCATTGTTGTCTGACAGGACTGAAATCCAAGAAAAAAAGGCTAGCTATTTTAAAATCAATATTAAAAAAAAAATTCTGATGCACGACTTACACTTTACAAAGAACATAAAATTATTTCTTCCTAAAAATATTGCTGAATTCTTATAGACTACTTTTCTGTCAGTAGCTCTCAGCAATTTGTAAGCAAATAACATAATTCTATTTTACAAATGGAGATCCCAAGATATGGGGAGGCAAAAATGTTTTCCTTGATGCCACTAAAGGAGAGCAGTATCTAATGAGGTTACAGTATCTAAATCTCTCAAGTGCATGTGAAATGCTCTGCTAGGCTTTTGTGCTGCAAGTGTAAACATGGGATCTTGAAAGCAACTGTGTTCCACCTATTGCAAGAAAAAAAAAAAAAAAGGAATTCTCTTAAAGTTAAAAAGCTCTTACCTTCCCCTGACACCTGTATTGATTTTTAGTAGACAGTCAACTATTTTACAGTATGAAGTGGTGTAATGGATTACCTGTCTTACATAACATAAGCTTAGCTTGATTGAAGTTAAACATCTTGATTTGTGCAAAACAGGTTTATCATGAGCTCTGGACTAAAGATCTGAACTCTTCTTTTTTGAAAGTGGTTGTGAAAATCATTGCATTATATGTAGATAGAAAGTCTTGGATTATTAAAGAATTGTATTAAGAAAAAATTAAGAAATCTAGCCTAATCTTTTTAACTTTAAAAAATCTTTACTGGCTTAATGGTGTTTGGTAATATTTTCCTGATGTGTGAATTCTGAAGTCTTACATTTTTAATGGAGACCTGGAGATTACAGGACTTTAAATTTCAATCAGGGAATTTAGCAACTAAGTATTTTCTAATCAGTGAATGGAAAAACTAAGATGAATTAAAACTTTGTCAATAAGATATCCTTTTATCCTGTAAATCCTTACTGGTGAATACACTTTATATAGGTAAAAAATGTTGTTTGCTTCAGGAATGCTTGCAGCTTATGGAGTTCTTTTACAAAATTAAATTTAAAATGACCATGAAACAATTGGGGATTTGGTCTAATATGAGACTTGAGGCTTAATTCTATGAATTCCTTAACCTAGATATCCAATGGTGTTGCTTGTAACTGAGTCAGAAAAAAACCCTTTGTTCCAAAGCTAGAATGAGAATGAGAGCCTGACCTTTACCCAAGATCCAGGTGTAGCTCTTGGTGAGGCTGTCCCATGATATCTGACAGGCCAGTACGAAGATATGTAGGCTGGCGCAAATCAGGAGAAATGGGAATGCCCATACTCCTTGGATCATGCTGATACTGTACGGTGTTATAAGGGGAGGAAATCTTAAAGACAGGTTTGATGTTTGACTACTGAATCAGCTTTAAGAATCAAGCCAGTTTTGTCTCTCTTTGGTGTTGAGTAGATTCTTTAACAACTAAACCCTGTGCAGTAGGTTCTTTAACAAGTAAACCCTGTGCACTGCACCCTGTGCAGTGAGAACTAGAGCTGGAAGAATGGAGATGGGTTCTTAAAGAGATTTGCTTGCTTTTGAAACAGCAGAATGGAAAACATCCACAGAAAGAGGATGGATGAGTAAGGATTTATTCCCTTGACCATGTGGGCTGTAATATATCTCTATTTGATCCACCTTTGAGACATTGAGTCAGGAGTCCTCCTTTGCATGACTATCCATTTGCAGTGAATAAATGTTTAAGTCCTTTGTGGTCTGTTAAAAAATATGGATATTAGGTCATGAAAAATAGTGGCCTGGTTATAACTGATTCAATGCCATTCATCAGAAACTTGAAACTTTTATGGCACAGAGCAGTGGGCCACAACACGACTGAAACTTCTGTGGAGAGAGGATCTGACTTAGTGCCCCAAGCTGCCTTTGAATAAAAAGTTAGTTGTCTAACACTTTCCTTCTGTGCATTATTCACATATTTGGTCCTCTATTATCAGTTAACTGATTTTCCAAATGCTTCATTTTTAGAGTAGTGTCATTGGAGTATATGTTAGTTTTCTGATATCCTAGTTATTCCAAAATAGTCTGTCACAGTAAAAGAGGGTTCCTTTTTTAGTACTTTAGTGTTCTGTCAGTGAAAGGCCAAAACTCCTGATCTGAACAAACAAGAAATGAAAGTAATCTCTGTTTTGTTGAGTGTGTTTTGTTACACAGGCCTTGTAAAATCTGTTCATTTCCATCCATTGTTTTCTGTTTTGTTTTTTGTCTTCGTACAGCTTTGATTTTGGTAGCTGAAAGAGGTTTGCAAGTGTCGTGGTTTTACCACTAGGAGGCGTGGTACTGACAAGAGAGATCTGATAGAAGCAACACACCCCCAAGAAAAGAGAAAACAAATAACAAGGTTTATTTTACACACACAGAAAACTGACAATAAAGCGCAAAGACAGACAAATTAAGCTCTTCCGGGTCCAGTGGCTGAATAGGAAAAACTCTAGGGTAGCGCTATGTCTCTGCCGGGGCTCCTGAAAAGGCACCGGGACAATTAGAAAACCACGATCGCCCACCCTCCTTTTCCCTGGGAAGGAATACCACTGCTGATGGAAAGATGTGGTCCTCACTCTGTTGGAGTCGCCGATTTGCCCGCGCGGGGTCAAAACTCAGCGTGGAGGCGAGTAGAGATGTTCTCNGGGGGGCAGCCTCCGCCCCCCGCCCGCCCGGGGGGCTAAAAGGGAAAAAAAATGGTTTTTCTATGGGTCAGAGTTCCTTCTGCTTTGTGGCAGGGAGTATACTTCAGTTAACAGGTCTGAACTCAGTTACCAGCTCTCTGCATCAAGCCAACACCACTGCTGAACTTCCTATCTATTAATCTTGTGTCTCTGCCAGGCAGGAAAGCACTCTCTCTACTATGTGAATTCCACAGTAGCTTCTCTCTATCAGTTCAGTTACTCTGGTAAATCTTTCGTATGCATTTGTTGTATCTCCACTGTAGCTGGGAAACAACTATTGATTATGGCACTGGTCCCTCAGACTTTCTTGGCTGCTGTATTGATGTCAGATTTCACTAATAACATGCCATTTTAAAAAGACAGTTAAATAGCAAAAAGCAGATTAACAGACAATGAGAATGATGAGTAAATGTGTGGAGGCTATTGTGTTCAGGAAAAATGGAAAAACTGATTAGGTGAGCTCAGAAAAAGAGACTTGTGTATGAATGACGTCTTCAGAATGAGAAAGGAGATAGTGAAGTGTTAGTGGGTTTTTTAATTATTAGATGATATTCTAGTTGATCTAATAGAGTAGATCCAAGAGACCTACAATGGTCACTTAGTCCGACTGCCTTACAACTTCAGGGCTGACTGAAAGTTAAAACACAGTGTTAAAGTCATTGTCCAAATGCCTCTTTAACACTAACTGGCATGGGGCATTGACCACACCTCTAGAAAATCTGTTCCGGTGTTTGACCACTCTATCAGTAGAGAAATGATTCCTTGTGTCCAGTCTGAGCCTCTTCTGGCACAACCTTGAGCCATTCCCATGTGTCCTATTACTGACTTTCATGGAGAAGGGATCACCTTGTCTTTACCCACTTCTCCTCAGGAAGCTGCAGAAAGCAATGAGGTTAAGCCTCAGCCTCCAACTCTCTAAACAAACAATCCCAAAGCCTTCAGGTGCTCCCCACAGGACATTCATTTCAGCCCTGTCAGCAGTTTTGTTGCTCTCCTTGGGAAGCATGTAAACATCTTCACATCCTTCTTTAATTGTGGAGCCCAGCACTGTACACATTGTTCATTGTGAGGTGCAGCCAACACTGAACACAGGGGCGTAATCACTTTGACCAGCTGGTGATGCCGTGTCTGTTGCAGTCCATGGTCTGGTCCATAGCTGCTTGTTAATTTAGTTTGAAGGCTATAGGTAAATAAAAAGCCTGATATTTCTACCTGTTGAATTCCGGGGAAGTGTCAAACACGACTGGGGTAAATTTGATGTAAAACTTTGTTTTCACAGGCATTTCTCTATACATCACT
>VYZS01043651.1:1299-21435 GCA_013400695.1 Neodrepanis coruscans | reverse complement strand
TTTTTTTTTTTTTTAGCCCCACGACAGTAACTCATCCATTTAATGCACAAAGGCTTTGTGCTGGTTCCATCTTAGGAGAATAACTGCTTTGGGGAGCAGGCTGCACTTCTTTTTGGTTTCACTCCATGTTCACCAAGACGTGGGCCATTTGTTTTCTCCTTTAAAATTCTGCTAGAAGAAGAGAATTAGAAAGTGTTTTGTTCTTTGATTTTTGGCCCTTAAACACAAATATGTGATTCTGTTACCAATGTGTAGAGGAAAAAGCAGCAGTGTGGACGCAATGAACTGCATTTAACTGCTTTTTTAAAACAATGTTAAATCATTTCATAATCCCAAATCTTTCAGAGGAAAGATGATCTTTGCTAGGCGTAACATGATGATACTTTAGGTACCGTTAGAGAGCAATTGGTGAAAGCCATCATGTGGAAAAAAATATTTTGTAGTGTAATACTTCTGGTTGTCAGAGTATATGAGCCAAGAGGTAATAATCACAGCTAAGAAATAGCCCTTTTATTCAGAGATGATGGTTTTTTTTGTAATAGTAAAGAATAAATTATTGCTTTGAACAGAGAAATCCAGTGGTTAGAGAAATTATCCACTGCCTCCTGGTCAACAGAGCATGCCAGTTTTGAATTAGATAAGTAGAGATGGTTGAGACCGTTGTTTGGTTTTTTTTTGTCAGGTTTTTTTTTTTTTTTTTAAGAACTCAGTTTTAAAGTTGATACTAGGAGCCATAGCATTTACAGAAACATACTATGTATTTTAAAAGATATGACTTCAGGTTAATTTTCTTTAATTAAGCAATTCATATGGTTTGCATTGGAAAGGACCTTAAAAATCATCTAGTTCCAATCTCCCTGCTGTGGACAGTGACACCTTCCACTAGACCAGATTCCTCCAGAGCCCCATCTAATCTGGCCTTCAGCATTTACAGGGATGGGACATCTCCAGGTTCTTCAGGCAATGTATTCTAGTACCTCATCACCCTCACAGTAAAGTATTTTTCCTTATATCTAATCTATCTGAATCTCCTCTTTTTCATTTTAAAGCCGTCACCCTTGATCCTATAACTACATGCCCTTAAAAAAATGGGCAATTAAAATTCCTTTTAATTACAAGAAATTGATGTGTATTTTGTTAATTTTTGTATGAAAATGTCAAAATCCTTTTTCTAACATGTGTCAAAAGGGCCTTTATGAACAATGGCCAAACCAAGAACTTTTTCACTGTGTTTCACTGTACATCGTGTTTCAAAAAGTTGGAAATGTTAGATCAGTAAACATAAGTTACCGGCAGTACTAGCTTTTTCTCAGAAAGAAAAGGTAGGGCCAGGAATATATAATATTGTTAAATTTCATTTTTAAAGAAAAACATTCATTTATGCAAGAGAATAGAATAGCTTTTATGCATCGAAAGCTATGAAACTAAATATAATAACCTAATTTCTTTTTTTAACTTTATTGATAAATATGACTTGTACATTTGTACAATAATTTGTATACGAATGCTAGAAATTCATTTGAGTTTTGAAAATATAAACCTGCTGTTCTATGGTGTGACAGAAGGATTCCTGTCAGGAACTGGTTGATCACGTGGTACTTGGTAAGTGCAGGATGCTCCCTGCTGCTGTATGTGTGTACTGTCAATATTCTTTCACGTTGCAATTTCCATTTCAATTCCAAACCTCAAAATTGCTGTACTCTTGTATAATACACTCCTGGCACTAAATCATGTTACCTACTGATGTTTAGTGACCTGAATGAAATTGTTTCGATGTAATTGACTGTCATGCTTTGTGTGTAGAAATAAGTCTGCTCAGCAAAGGCTAAATTATGTTTTTAAGCCATAAAAAAAAGTGACTTGTCTACTTTAGATTTTGAAAAAGTGAGAGCCCATCGATTTTATCCACAAGAAGTAAAATATACCAAAAAAAAGTACACAACTTTAAAAGCCATTGCTCTAGAATTGCACTCTACTATTCCTCTCTGTTTTCATATTATAAACCATATCTTTTCATCTTGTCATAGGCTTCTCTGATCAACACTGTGCTGCTTTTCACTGGGAGTACAGCTTTATTTCTTTTTTGGAAGTAGGTTAGGTATGGTTGCCAAAAGGAAATGCAACATACAGCAATAGAAACATGCCAAGTGGGTTGGTACGGGTTGTGTGGTGAGTGTGTTAAAAGCCTCTACTGCATAAAAGACTTGCTGTTTGCAAGTGCAATGGAACAATATTTAAATTTTGTTTGGAAATTGTTGTTAGCACAGAACACATTTAAATCTAATCTATGTCTCACCCTACTCTGTACCTGTACTCTCAGTGCCAATGAAATCTGCTGTAGTTATCACAAAACATTTTATCTTTGTGAAAAAAAAAAAAAACCAAACAGTTGCCTCTGTTTTCTCTGGCCCAAGGAAAAATATCAGAGTAAAGGGAGATGGTCAAGTTAGATCATGGTATTTATCGGTTTATTTGGGAACTAGTTAATAGATGGTAAAAGTTTTAATAGTTTAATAATGAAGAGCTACCGTTGCTCTCATTTCCTCACATTCTTCATCAAAGCTGGTTCTCTAATTGTCATCATTCCACTGATAGCTTTGAAGGATAAAGATGAAGGCAAGAGAAGGGAAGCAGGAGGGCAGGAGTTCTCAGCCTCAATTCCTCCACTCATTAGATGTGTGTATGTGAGACAGCTTCTAATTCTGGTTATTAAAGAAACAGATTCCCTATGGTATAAGTGCTTCTTTCTGTGTGGCTTACTTGACAGGTTTCTTGTGTTATTCAGAGATACAGGAGCTTCTGGGCGACAACCAGATGTATTTGGATGTAAAGATAAGTCACTGTTCCTCACTGCTCACTATGTTGCATTCACCTCCTGGCCTTGACAGCCATGAAAATCAGATAGTGTTCTCATAAAGCTCTTTAGACTAACTTATTTGCCCCCTAGAAAAGGTTGCACATCTATCTGAAATCTGCCCTTTGATTCTGTGAGCTCCTGCAGAAAATCACGATTTTGCTGAGAAGCACAGTAGTAATTTCATGTAACTTCTTTTGGCTACCAACTACTACAAGAAATCAGTTCCCTACTTTGCCTCCTCAGATTTTCATCACCTCTGAGGAACAACTATAAACTGCTCTCAGACTTGACTGTCCCTATCTGGACTCATTGCTCTCCTGATCTAGTCCCTTCTTCTTTGTCCTGTGCCTCCTAGTTTCTGCAGGAAAACTTAAACAATTCGTACTGCTTGACACAGTCAAGGACAAAACTGTGTCCTCTGCAGTTCCCCTGCCCTTTCCTGGCAGGGGAAGTGCCAATCAGGTCTCTGGCACTTTGGCTCACTAAATCCTCTGGATGAAGTCACAACTTGTGTGATTTCCTTTGCCTTCACTTTCCTTGTGATCTCTGTATTGTTTTTATATTGCATTAAGGTTTTGATTTGGGATATGTGGGGGATTTTGAGAGAGTCAGGTGTCAAACCTGTGTTCCTAGTTGTAGGTTCAGATTTTTTCTGGCTAGCCTAAGAAAGTATAGCCTTAAACATACAGAATTCCTTTCTACCCTCCACTGGCCTTGGGGATGGCCTTCAGAGAAATATTAAGAAAAGAATGCTGTGAAAAATGAATATCAAAGCTACTATGCATATGTATTTTAAAAATTCATATGATGTATTATGATACCTCTTTATGGTTATAAACTTTTCCATTAGAACTTCCATTGCCCTGGGAATACCCTGGAACAGCAATGGTAGCTTCATGATCCCAACTTACATTATTTTAAAGAATTACAAGCTGGTCAGTATATGTGGTGTTGGGCAGTTCAGCTGGCCAAGGTGTGGTAATGATCAGACTGAGGTGGATGCATTGTGGATGCTAAAAAAAGCACAAACATTTTGCAAAAAGCTAAGCCTTTATGTTGTGTGAACCTTGGCTGAAGAAAGTGACATATATTTTATCCCCTGAAGGATGAACTCAGCCTTGTAGGTGATGTGGAGCGCATGCCACATGGACAGAGTTCATGGAAGAGAGAGAGGACACAGCCTCACACTGTGTCACTAACCTTCCTTTGCCACTTTGTACTCCTCTCTACTGCCCTCAGTAGTGATTGGTTTTGTTGACCACCTCTGTAGCCAGAGGCACTTGGAGGCACCTTGTGCTAAAAGAAAGCCATCAGAGCCATTGGATCTGCACTTCTCCCCAGTGCTCTGCACTAAAGTGAGACATACTTCCTGCTGCAACAAAAATGATCTGTGCTTTGATTTACTGATGCATAGAGATAGTGATTAAAATGTTGACATGTGGTATTTTAAAGCAAGCTGATGATCTGAAAGCCTTCTAAAAGATAGCCTATGATAGATACTAATAAACCCACGATATAAGTCAATCTATTCTCCAAGTGTTCTTTTTAATCCTCAGTGCCATCTTTCTTCTAAAGAGTTCTTACAGGTTTTATCAGGCTTTGGCTTTTATTAGGTTCTTAGAAAGTAATCTCAATTGTTTTTGCATGCAGTTTGTACACATTAAAAGTGTCTTCTTAACTCTGGATATGCAGCTTGAATTATATGTGTATTTCTAAAACACGAATAAAATTCCTGCTTTCTGTTTATGATTTTAACCTCACAAGTATGCAAAATTCCAAATATAACCCCCGTAATTCAGGCAGAAAATCCTCTGGCAAAGTGGTATGTCAGGCTATGATTAGCTGAAATGGGTCTGACCTAGAGTAATACTTCTTCTTGGTTCATCAACTTCCACATGTAAATGTATACATATTGGCAAGAAATGCATTGTAGATTTTTCTTTCGCTGACTTATTTTAATTCACCTCTATAACTTGGGCACTATTGAAAGATAGGTAGAACAACTATTGTTCTAAGATGAATATCTTGTAATTGAGCTACTTGTACAGGGTGTAGCGGAACAGTGAAGAACCTAAAAATACATGTTTGGGACAAACATTAAAGAGAAGTGAATAATTGTTTGTAATGATTTTGAGGTAAGAATTTTTATGACAAAGATCTAATTCAAACAGAGTCCTTTTATCCCACCTTGTAAGTGGTTTTCTATGGTGTCAAGATGCTTTTCATGTTTAAGATGGTCACATTCTTTTCAAGTGGAAGTGACTAAGAGGAGAGAGGAAAAAAACTTATTATAGGCAAAAAGATTTCCAAAATGTCAGACAATGAGGATCACTTCAAGGTGATAATGAATTAAAATAGTTTTCTGTCTCCTAACATTTTGCAGCTTAATCTGTACCTGCATTCAGTGGAAGATATAATCCTCATAAAATGAAATAAGTATGGTAGGAGTCATGCAAAAATATGATTTATTGGAAATAACAACCTTCTAAGTTATTACTTAACTTCTTTTCTTCCCCAAAAGCTGGGATTAAAAAGTAGGTCAACAAGCCCATTTAAATAGCTTATTCCACAGTGTGGTTTAAATTAGTGCTAGTGACAAGTGTATGAAGTGCTGTGTATTTTATTTTTATAGCATATTGGTTAAATTTAGAATTGTTCAAAGTGGCTGTTATATCCAAGCCTCCAGGCAATCCTCAGATCTTTCAGTTAGTGGGCTTTGTTCTTGTTTTTAAACACATATGACATGTTGGCATTGTATTTGTAAACCAGCTGTTTTATCTAAACACGCAGTTAGAGTGATGAGCATTAATGTTCGTACAGTGGTGGAGCCTCTACAATTTTGACTCAAAGGGTAACACATTTATGTGCTCTGGGCACATGACTCCCATTACTAATTTTGTCCATGAGTCCCTCCAGAAGAGTGATTTTAGTCAAGTTGAAACCGTTAAGTCTTGCTGAACAGAACTGCCCTTGTAATGTTATTTAGTATTGATAGGTCAGGGAGCTTCCATCAGACAGATGGCCTGAGATGAAAGAGTGATTGTAGGCAAGG
Source organism: Neodrepanis coruscans (assembly GCA_013400695.1). Lineage (NCBI taxonomy): Eukaryota > Metazoa > Chordata > Aves > Passeriformes > Philepittidae > Neodrepanis > Neodrepanis coruscans. Next base: position 15,526 of record VYZS01043651.1, on the reverse strand, counting down.
AAATGGCTTTTGCAGGAGCTCTGTTCTTGTTTCAAAAGCCATTCTTTGGCTTGCAGTCTCCCTCTCTGCCTCTTGAGAGCTGCCAGAAACAATTCTGGCCCTGGATTCCAAGGTACCTAGAGGCAAGGTGGGGAGAGAGGTTTCCAGCCCAGCCAAAAATTTTTTATTTCTCCTGCCTTTGGTGCTTTTCAACACAGGGTTCTCATCTGCGCCCTGACTGCAAAGATATCAGCAGAGACGAGTGAATAATGCGGAAATCTACTCACTAGTGTTTTGACAATTGCTAAATAGAGTTTTGCTTAGATCATATTTGTACTTATTTTATCAGCTGTGGAGCTTTTTTTGTGAAAAGCTGTGGGAGTGAAATGTTTGCTTAAAAGAATACTTGCAGGGGACTATTTCTGGACTGTATTAATGATTAATTTAATCAAAAAACAGTTTTTCTCACTGTAAAAGTAGCTGATTAATGATTACGTCATAAGTGAAGAAACAGAAACAGAGAATAAATGAGTGTGTTAAATTTGAGCTTGTTCTCTTTCAGATCTCTACATAATTCAGCTGCAGCAGCATGTCTTCAGTAGCTTTTTTTGTATCTCGCTCTCCCAGTAATGATACCCTTGTCAGTTTCCTCCTGCCCTGCTCTTGTATGCCATTCTGTTTTATGTAGGTTCTCGTTCTGCTTTCGTTGTGAAATGTATGAGTACCTCGCAAGTTTATGGTACATGAGATGACTAGCATCTGTTGTATTTGGCTCATTCCTTCCCTGCATGAAGAATTAGATACTTAGTAGGAGTGCTTTGTTTTGGTAAGATTGTTTTCTGCTTATGGGAAACAAGACAGACAGAAAAAGTGATTTGCATTTGGAGTCAGAGTGGAAATCATTTGTGATAGTCCTTTATTCCTGTAGGAATTTGTTTCATAGCCTTGGCTAACTGCTGGCAAAGCCCTGTGTTTTGAGGTTGTTATAGCTGAATGTTAAATTTCGCGCTTTCATGTTCTAATAAAACTTTATCAGGTCTCCATCCTCACTTTACTCTTGTTTCTCCCCCTCAGTTGTCTCCTAATTGGAACGGACAACTGAGAAACTGAGGCATGAGAGGAGCTGCCCATGCAATAAAGTGCTTTCCCCTCAGTGCATTTTTTTTTTTTTTTCATAATTTTGCAGTTGTTGGAGAGGCTTCTCATTTGTGCTCTGAAAGCTGAGACACTGACAAAGATGAGGGAATAATCAGGAAAATTACTGCATATTTTCAAAGTAATCTATAAAGAATATTTCATATCCTTTATTTCATACCAATCACTGTCCAGTAAAGGCAAAACACTTGGGCCACAACAGTTGCTTGGAAGTTACTTGAGTCATTGGTAAGCTTTAGCTAATAGTCCACATCTATTTGGGAAAGTACTTAAAGCACATATTTATGTTCCCTTGACTGCAGTGGATTGAAGAAAAATGATTAAGCATACTTCCAATCAGGATAGATTTCCTGTATTGGACATGTGTTGCAAAAATATCTTACTAGGAACTGTGACTTGTCTTTCCTCCTTACATGAATAGTGAGATGAGTTAGGTACAATATACTAAGTTTATATAATGCCATAACCAGTTACTAATATAAAAAGTGATATGAATGTGTATTTTGTGGTATGAATTTGACACTGCCTCACAAATTTCCATGAGAAACTTAAAGTAGTACCTCTCTAAGGTTTATTCATAAGTTATGATGCCTTATTGAAAGGTTATTTAAATTCAAACAACCCTTTAAGAAGTAGTTAATGTTTAAGAGCTCGAGAGGTTTAAGAGCAGAAGGAATAGGCCTTTATTTGGAACGGTATCAATTCTTATTAAATTTAATGACTCTGAAGGATATTTCAGGGATATGTCCTGTTTAGCATTGCAAGAGAAACTCTAAAGATACTCTGAGAATTTACTGCTACAGCAATATTGACAAACCACTCTGTCATAGCACTAACGGATTATTCATGAACTGGAGATGAATATCCTGTTTTCTTGTGCAAGGAACTAGCAAGAAGACAGATAAGAAAGGACAGAAAGAATAATTTCACAATACTGCATGAAGACTGACAACAAACCTATAACTTCTCAGCAATCACCATATTGTCCTGATTGAAATTATGAAACTCCATCAGAAGACTAAGTTAAAATTTTAACATAGTGCATTAAATAAAAATTAAAAAGTGATTGTAGCTTGTAACAGTGGCAAAACCTGTATAAAGTAAATTTGCTTAAAGCATGGTCCTATTTTTTTCATCTAGAAAACCAAATAAACTAAATTAGTGTAAATCCTTAGTGTAAATGCCCTCCCCACCTGTGAGTGGACTGAGTGAGCAAACCTTGAGTAATGGAAATTTATTGCAATGATGTAACTATATGTTGTCTACATAACTATATTCATCTATTTTTGTTAATTTTGCCTCTATTGTGTCACAGCTTGCTTTTTGTCTCCCACAGGGGCTCTCATGGTAAAATGAAATAAATACACTTATGCTCTAATAAGTGATTAAGATTTTTGTTATGCCGTCATTAGTCTTTCAACAGAAGTGAGGCAAACTGGGCTAGCCAAACAACTATTTATTGCTACTTCTGATATGCTGAGGCAGCATTAGGTGAAACATATTTCTATATTATTTCAGCTGTTCTTGATATATGCTGCCCATCTTAACCAGCAGTCCTGGAAAGAGTCCAAATCTTATGGAGCTTGATTCTGGAGAAAAGGTTGTGAACAGGGTAATGTCCTCCTTTTTTTTTTTTTTTTTTTCTTTTCTTTTGTTATTTCTCTCCTTTTATTCTGTTTTGATAGGGGGTAGACAGAAAAAATGACACTGTGTGGTACCTAGCCAGGAAAGTCACACAGCTTGGATTTCTGCTCATGAAAAAATTTCAGTTAGATATACACAGGTGTAGTTACTTTGGGATATATCCGCATAATTTTTACATTTAGTGATTTTTGAAACAGTACGAGTCAAACTAACAGTTTTCATCTGAGCAAATAACACAGAATGGACATGACATGAAATGTTGCTTATCCTTTTGAGCTAAAAGGGATAAAAGAAGTACCAACCATTTTTGTAGCAAAGCATACAATCTTGGTGAATTTCTTGAGAATCTAGGTATGCTTCAGTTAATCTCTGATAAATTTGGATGATGACTCCCAAACTTTTATTTCTAAATAATTTTTAAATTCTGATGGTTTCACCTAGCATTGGCTAAAACTACCTATTTTGAGCAGTCATCTACGTTTGTGTTTGGCAGCTGTGTTTGAAGATACTTTTTTGCCTTTGCTCCCATTTGTAAGAGCTAAGTGCAGTGCAGATGATGTACTTAAGACTCCAGTTGTGCTGTAAAATTGAGTATTTCTTCTGGTGTAGCTAAGGCTATGTTCCCCCAGAGGCAAAGGCTTGACTCATCTCAAATTGCCCAGCTGTTCTAAATGGGGCTGTCCATGCATATGGATAAACTTATACCTAAATTCCCACAAGAAACTGCCTTGAAGTTTGACCTGAACCACAACAATCTTCTGGAAGCAATAGATTTCTTAATCATCAATTCCTTGATGATTATGTTTTCTTTATTGTTATTTATTTATTTAAAATTAAAATTGCTCTTTCTCTTAGAAATATTGTTGTCATAATAAAACCTGCTACAAACATGATCACAAATTCTGGGAGGCACAGCTTCTGGTAAAACCTGTAAATTGAAAGGACTGCAACATTTCAAAATTCCTTTGTCAGGCACTGCCGTTATTTTGATTATTTTTTTCCTATATTATTACTGTTCATACAAGAATGATGGATGACATAAAACGAGGTTCCCCTTAACTTAAATTGTTACCCATAAATCCTCCAGAGATTTCTAATTTACATAAAAGTTAGGGCTCATTGTGAGAGCCTGCTCATGATGCTCTGTATTTCTATCAATGCAGTCCAGAAGTCCATCTATCTTCATCTCTATGGGATTCCCAATATGTACCATTACAATGAAAAAGCGACATCTGATGTTGGGAGTGTAAATACTGTGTGGAAGTTCAGTAAAGTGTTTCATTCTTCACTGCTGAACTACAGCTTTATGGCACATAAATAAAGCAAAACAAGGAAACTAAAATATGAGGAATAGATATGTATCACACATGTTATCTGGAATGACATTCTTTCCACTGTGGTGACAAATGTCTTGCCTTCAATTTACATTCATGTCTTGTGTTATGCCACTCTAAAAGCAACCGGTTGATGTTATACATGACCTCAAACAGTAAAATGATGGATTTTAATATCATCCAACTTTTCATGGGACAAATAACAGACTGAGTTAGAGACCAAGGGATAAAATTTATCAGCCTGGTAAAGTTTGAGTAAAAACTTGGATTTTTTTTAAGAATCAACTTTATATATTTAAATTACGATTTTGGACATATTGATGCCTTAAGGAGTATGCTTAAGATTTGAGAATTCACTATAGCTAGGCGGCTGGGTAACTTAGAATATTAAGGGTAGAAAACGGCCTGTCCTTCACATGTTTGCATTCTTCTATATAGATAACGGGGTAGTTAAGTCAAAACATAAGAGCTAGGCTTCTAGGCCTGGTAGGGGCTGAACGGGGTTGGAGATAGGTAATAAGGGACCATCCTGTTGGGTGTTTGAGGGGCATAATAGTAAGATAGAATTTAGTTGGATAGTGTGTAATGGGTGGGCACTGGAGGTTATAAAAATGGAGAGATTGTTTTGAATTTCCTCTTTGGATCGTCGGACATCACCAGTAAAGCTGCGCTCTCCCTGCACTGCGTGTTTGTCTCACTTCTTATCTCGCCCTGCCGGCAACAATATGAGCTCTTGGTTTGTTGATAAGGATAAGAATCTTTTCATCCACCTATGTGTTTTTGCTTGGGGAATTATTATTTAAATAAATTTTGACCACTTTGTATTTTAAAAGATGTTCCTCCTCTTTAGTGATTCTCAATAAAATTACCCTCTTGAATGTAAAGATGAAGAATATGAGGCTTAACCACCAGAAGGAACCTGGCTGGCTGAGAAGAAGTTGGACATTATGAATGGTACAGTTTTCAATTCTCTATTTAAAACAAAAAACCCCCCCTGCTCTTCTTCTAGGCATCCCTTCTCTGTGAGGGGTGGTCACAGCAACAAGGATGCTTCAAATTCCAACATCAGGCTCAAAAATAAAAGTAACATGAACCCCCAAACCAAACCCCAAACCAAAAACCTAACCAAACAAAACTGCCCCAAACCCCAGTAAAAAACACATAAGTGTATAGTATAATAAATAGTATAAATAAAATAGTATAAATAATCTGAGAACATTTGCTTTGTTCAGCACCAGCCTACAATGGCATTTGTTGTTGTAGTGATATGCGAATTTTCCTAATTCAATCACTACAATAATGCCTTAGCACAAGATGTGATGATGGAAGTGAAAAGAATTTTCATAGATCCTCAAATCTAAACTGCTGTGCTAAGCATGTTGTCATATCAAACTATTTACAAATGCACCAGCTCCATTAAAATTGGTTAAGATGTCTCCTCCTCTTAGCTGCATGAGTAGCAGATTCTGGATATGGATTTGTCTTATGGAGGGTCCAATCTCTGCTTATTTATAACCTGGCAATATACATTGGCTCTTCAGTCTGCACTGCACTTCAATAGCTCTTTGCTCCCTCCTCTGTTCATGAGCTATTGAATTCTTTTACAGCTATTCAAAACTAATGGTATTTTTCTCTTTTTTTTCCTGATTTTTGTACCTTCCATGTAACATAACATTTATTCTTCTAGTCATCTTAGACCTCCTCCAACCTTTAATAGTCTTAATTCATCATGAAAACAGTTAATTGAAATTTGTAAGCTAAATTCTAAATGAGGTCTTACAGAGGAAATACCTGGTACTTTGACTTCTTCTACAATGTACGATGTGTCATAGGAATGCATTTCTTTTTTTTATGCCTGTACTTATGGCTCAGGATGATTGCAGTTATGTGTGACCAGGCACTTCCAGCTGCTGAACATTAAGATCTGCAGCCCTGGTCTTTGGTAGAAAGTTTTATGTACCAAGACTTTGTCTGGTGAGATCTAAAGCTGCCTTTCCTTTCACAACTGAAATGAGAGCAAGCCCTAGGGGACAGGTGGGAAGATATGCAGTGGCCTTTGATCATGTTCCTGACTGCACAGGTCAAGACTGTAGATTGTAGAGTCTGGAATGTCTTTGCTTATTTTGTGAATTATTTTATCATTTTTATTGTGTTTATCTCACCTTCTCTGTGTTTTTGATGTTGTTCTGTTGTGTCATCAGTACAACTTATTGTGTTGTGTAGTAAGCAGTCTAGCTGCAATTTAGATAGATGTTCCCATCTTCAGGAATCACATGTATAGGGGAAAACTCGAGTGAAGTAGTTCTCTGTTATTGCTGGCTCAATATGAAATGGTTTTAAATCTGCCTCAACCAATATGATTTCTTTTTTTTCCTCTTTATATTTCTGGGCTTGATTGGAGTTATAGAAGATAGTACAGGTGTCATTTTTTTGGAGCATCTGTTTAGATCTGAACAGAGACTAAGGATTTAAATTACTATATTTAAATTACTATATTTGAACAAGCTGACTTCATCCTCAGAAATTATAGGGTGTTGTGGTTTTACCACTAGGAGGTGTGGTACTGACAAGAGAGATCCAATAGAAGGAACACACACCAAAAAAAAAAAAACCCAAATAACAAGGTTTATTTTACACACACAGAAATACGACAATAAAGTGCAAAGACAGACAAATTAAGCTCTTCTGGGTCCAGCAGCTGATACAGGAAAACGCTAGGGTAGCGCTAGGTCTTTGCCGGGGGCTCCTGAAAAGACACTGGGACAATTAAAAGACCGCGACCGCCCACCCTCCTTTTCCCCGGGAAGGAATACCACTGCTGATGGAAAGATGTGGTCCTCAGCCCATGCCACTGTCACTGGAGTCACCGATCCGCCCGCATCGCTGCAAAACTCGGCGCTGAGGCGAGCAGAGATGTTCTCCCGACCAGTTCCTGTCCAGAAAGAGAGCAATGGCCGCCTCGCTCGCTCTTTTATAGGGGATCACTCTTGTGCAGGTGCGGGCGTCTCCTGGGTGACTGTTGCCCCCTTGGATTGGACGGTCAGTGCCCGGAAACCGCCCCTAGCGAGAGGTTCCGCTACGAGCCAAAATGGTGGCTTAACACCACATGGCCGACCCCGGGCCGGGGGGTGGGTCCCCCTGCGGCTCCACTCGGGAGCAGGGAAAGCAACGGCCGTGGTGGGCACGGCTGCAGTGGGGACTGACCCTGACCCCAGCTGCATGGGCTGGCGGGCCCGCACCACGACAGGGTGGCCCCAAGCTGGCACCCATTGCCGTCGCCATGGCAACCTGCCTCAAACACACAGGAAAGACAGTTTAACACAGCCCTTATCTCCCTTCCGCCTCCCAAAAACCTCCAAAAAACCTCCAAAAAGCCCTAAAAAGAGCCCTTTCCCCATCCCTAAAAAAGGAGGGGAAAGACAATGGAGGGGAAGGGAAAAAAAAATGGTTTAGCTCCCAGAACCTTTGTTTTCAACCCACAACATAGGAGAAAGAACTGTTCCAAATACCCAGTATATTAGTGATCTTGGTTAATGGGAGATACCATAACTCTAGCAGCTGTCTCTTCACTAAATTTGCATGTTAAATCATGACACAGCGCATTTGGCTTACATGCAAGACTGAGGTCAAGGGTGTGTGTGCTATGTTCTCATCTCTGCCACAGATCTGCAGGACAAGTGTGAGTCAGACTCTTCCCTTTAGTTTCTTTGTCTGTAAAACTTACACACACATAATCAATTTAATAGTCCATGACACTTTACAATTTGAGTTCAGCCACGGCCTCTGCCTCAGGGGTTTCAAACCAAGTGGCGTATTCGGGTGCAAAAATGTGACAATTATTATTTTAAGTCAGTGAAAAATAAAAGACATGAAATTTGTTCTGTATGTTCCTGCAAGTTCCGCAGGTGAGAGTCATTGAAAATGAGGTATTTAAGGTTATTTTCAGAAAGTTATCTCTTGTGGCAGATACACTGGCTGTACCTGAACTGAGACTATAACCAGTTATCTGGGGTTTAGGAAGCTGAAGGGTTAGAAGCAGATCCTTATCTCACTTCTGTTAAGTGTCTCATTCCATACTTTTTTCAGGAGTTTCTTTCAGCTTCCCTCTAGGACCGGAGCTATAATGTGCCATCTTTTCCTCATTGTTCACTGCCAGGAGGGTAACGAGGCCTGACTTGGAAATGCTGTGTGAATGGCAAACAGCTGAGCAGTCTGATTCAGTATATTGCTGCATACAGTACTGTAAATCTGGCAAACCTAATTACGCTCAGAGGGATAATGACAACTCCATATGGGATGGAAAATTGTTTGCATGTAGATTTTGCTTCTTAACTCTTCTGGTCTTCCTGTAGTTAGTAGGCAGGCAGCAGCCTCCAAAGCTTGTCCAACTGGCATAGAAGATTTAACTTCACATGAGCCAGCTGGCTGTCTCCTTGCCTCTTTTCACCTAAGAGACTGAAATATGTCATTTTTGAGATATGACCAGACTCATGGAACTCACACCTCTTTCTGGAAAAGAAACAACATTATTAGTATTCTGCATATGCTTTCCTTCAGTAATATATAAAATATATAAATGTACATACACACACATATATGTATTTTTCTATCTATCTTCTTGCTCAGATGTTAAAACTGAAATGTATACCAAGGAAACTTCAAGCTTACACGTAGATATACAGAAAAAGAATTTAGAAATTAAAAATAGGTACTCTGTCTTCATTTTGATGTGACTATATTACTTCCACTACTCTGCATATATGGTAGCTTTAATTATCGGTTGGATTGTTTAAATACAGAGCTAAATTTATTCTCTACTCAGAGGCATTGATATTAGGAGGATCAGATTATTTTAATTTCCTGTATATTAGGGTTTAATTTATTACACTTCAATATGTGTAATATGCATTAGTGGGTTTTGTACTTATTTTCCTTTCCCTAATAAATACAAATATATAGAGAAAGGTAATTTTTTTTTTTTAATAACATTGTTTCATGAGTAGCCCTGCTAGGCTTTGAAAGTCATATCTAGAAAAATGAATTGAATGGGACATTATAATATTAACTGATACTTCTGTTTGGCTGAATCTTGATTTTGCAAAGGCAGTGATTTATCAGGCTGAGCCACAAGTCTTTCCCAAGAGAATGTAGAATTCGAAGATAATTGAAAGTGATGAAAAAACAGAGACTGTTATTTGGGTGTGGTGCTATTGCACTATCTCATTAAGGCAATATCTTGTTAAGGTACAGATGTTCTGTAAAGCAAATTTTTCCAGTCAGATAAGATGCTTTTTAATAGCATGAGAATTGAAAGAGGTTATTTTGCGTCTCTCCTTTTCTCTGCTCAAAACTTTAGAAATGCTCCAATGAAACAATTTTAAAATTATCCAAGCTTGCAAAAATGAAATCAAAAGCATGACATAAAAGCACTTTAAGAAGTGCTAACTGTGGATTCTTGTCCTGTATCTCATGAAGTGCAAATGTGGCAGTAAGCTCAAACAATAATCCCAGATGCCTACAATACAGAGTTTTTAATAAAGCAGAAAAGGAAACTCCTTACCTCATGTAAATAATGGATGCTGTTGATCCACTGAATGTGTGCTCCTGGTGTTACCAAGTGACTTAGTTTATATTGACTAAAACAAGAGATAATGTATTCAAATGAAACTCTATCTAAACCCTAAATATTTAGTTAGTGCAACTTTTTTTCAGGGTAATGAATGAGGATTTTGTCAATGAGAGCATTGCATTGTACTTATTAATTGAATATTAACCATAAGTTAAGGTAGGATTTAGAGTAATTAAAACAGAAGGGCTACAGGATATTACAGTCTAAACATGGTATTGTTATCTTCCTTGTTCCTTCAGTTTTATTAAAGCAATGTGTACAGTGTTGCCTAATGACTATAGCTAGGTAACTAATCTTAGTCATTGATCAAAGGAGAGAGCTCTCAGAAAGGATCTCCGTGGTTATCTGGTGCTGTTTGGCCAACATTGCTGATCATGCATTGCTCAGTGCTCTCACCTGTTTTGAATGTTGCTTATCTGCTCTGACATTTGTGATATGGGATCCATGGTTTGGAAGTCTTAGGACTTATGCAACATCTCTTTTTATGGATGGAATCCAAACATGAGACATCTTACTTAGTATCAAAGATCTCCAGTGTTATGAATAATACATGTTTAGTATGCTGAAAATCAGGCAAAGTAGATAACATGTAACTCCAAGAAAAGATCTCAAAAGCCATCACATAAGACTGTATTATAAGATGTCTTCGGAAAGTCTTATCTACATTGTCAAACTTATAACTGTAAATTGAAATAAATAAATAAACAACTAAATGGCCTACTTAAGGTCTTTGCATCTTTTGAAAGTTTTAAATGCTTCCACTGGAGGCAATTCTTAAAGCTGCTTAGCACTCAAAATATTTGTGGTAGTTTTTCAGCCATCATTTCTCTCAAAAGCATCTACAGAGATATATCCAGGAATGCATCCAACCATACTAAGAACTGGAGATCTTTGATGCTAAGTAAGATGTCTCATGTTTGGATTCTATCCACAAAAAGGATGTTATGCAATTCCTAAATCTGAAGAACTCCAAACCATGGATTACATTGAGGAAGTTCTTTTTAAACCTTTTAAGTAAAATCTATTGTTGATGTCCTCCCTGAAGATTATTGGCGAACACACTGTATTTAAGGGGATACTCCACAATTTAGATGGCACAGACATTATGTCTCTTTTATTCTAATTTATCTTTGTACATGGTTTGTAACCTCCCCCCAAATTGCTTCTTGGAATGCAATTATTCATGCTTGTTCTTCTCTGAAAAGTGGATTCTTTTCAAAGGATTTCAAAGAAGAACATTTTAGCTCCAAGTGAGCTGGGTGTGAAAGAGGATTGTTTTGACACACTTTTATGCTCTGGTTGCTCCAGAAGCATTTAAATCTGAAAACTGCAATTGTGATGGGTAAGTCTTAGCCTCTCAGATAAGGTGCTATAAGCAAGCAAAAATATCATTAAAAGGATGTTAAGGTTGCAAAGTTAAGTGCTTGCCAAAAAAAGTTAGGCAGTGACAGAATGAGCATTGATAGTGAATCTTTAATTCACCTCTGCTCTATGTATAGGTTACAAAATTTTTTAAATTATAATGTACTAATTTTTTCATCTACTGTCTTTTTCTCACCTGGAATTGTCTTTCCTTGATGGGTCTTACGTATCACATTTGTCTTTCCACATCAAATTTTCTTGCCCAGTAATTCTTTCCTTTATCCACCTTGACCTCTCATTGCTACCCTGTCTCTGACATTTTCTTGCCTTATGTTCTTGCTTTCACCTTCACTCCTGAATATCTGCCTCTTTCTTTTTTTTTTTTTTTTCCACTCTGCTGTCTTTTCTCTTTTTCCTGCCATTGGCCAACAAGAAATTAAATTGTAAGGAATGACAACAGAAAATTCTACATCATATTTTGTATGTACTTAAGATATGGAAAAGTGATTTCCATATGAAAATATGTTTGGAAGTAAACTTCTTTAGGAGGGAGGTGGGATGGAGTAGAATCCTTCCAGACTGTGGCCACAGTCCAGAGTCCCCCATACTTTTGCCTAGCAGGTCTTTTTGTGATGCCAGGTACTTTTGGGATTTCTAGTGGGGGTTCAGCTTCTTTATTTCAATTACAGTTCTAAGCTTTCTAGCACCGTGTTAATAGGTGAAGTTAAGATGTTAGAAAGGTCTTCTGGAAGATGCTATCTAGCAAAAAAACCCCACAAAACTGAGACAAAAAGTATAGTTGGTATTCCACATATATTTTTATTTCACCAAATGCATGTGAACAGATGAATTTTGTGTGAAACTCCCTGTGAAATCAAATGATCCCATCACTTTTACTTGGCTCATGTGTTTTCCATGCTTTCTCTCTATCTTTTTACTAAACTGACTTTTTCTTTTTTCTCTTAAGTTAAACTAGTTCAGGCCTATGGGAAAGTTTACTGTGTATATTTGGCATCAACTGGAACAAACTCCTGCAGAATTAGGGGGCACTGTGCTTAGGGATCAGTGTGCTGGGAAGTGTGAACACACCGAACAAACCAGTGAGCATGACTCACTGGGTGAATTTATTTAGTTTGGAAACTTCCACAGCTTTCTCACTGATACTACAAAAAGCTAACTTATGTTCTTAATTTTCTACACTGTGAGTAGATCTGGCTAATTTGTTCCCCAGCTGTTTAATTTGCAAAGGAGGCTGTCATTCTGTGTTAAATAAAACTGGAAAAGATGGAGTCCAAGGAAGATCTGTGTAATGATGAAAGTTTGTTCCAGTTCAAAGCTGCTGTTGTTATTGGGTACAATCCAAAAAATATTGATGCCAGATATAATGCTTGCATTGATGTAATCAGATTTCAAATCAGGGCTAGTGTGTTCAGCCCACTATTCCTTTGGCTGCTGCTCTTGTACCTGAATCTCTGCGAGGATGAGCTGTGCCAAGAGCATTTAGGAAGACCCCACTCCTACTTGTCCTCTGCCTTAATACTACATACAATAGATCCTTCCTACCACTTGTATAATTTGCTCTGTTTCTCCCACCTCATATTTAATGTGAGATTGTTTTATTTTTCTTTTTCAGCCTATCCTTGCTTTTCCTGTATTTACCTGAGGCCATATGTGCATGGTTTTGTGTAATCCCCTGGTGGTGTGGATGAGATCTGGGTGACCCTCACTGCTTGATGTGCAGCAGTGCACTAAATCTGAGTTGCTGGCTTATTCAGGCAGGAACTGGTTCCTGAATAGTCTCTTTGGACTCATAAGCTGAGCCTGAACATACTTCATGGCTCCATCATTGGCACCTTTACATTATTAAAAAAAAAGTTTTGAAAATCCAGGCACTTATATGAAAGATAATGGAGGAATCAGGGTTTGTAGTGATTTTCTCTGGTATTATTTTATGTTGTAGGCTCAAAGACCAAACCATGGTCTTTGAAAGCCCCACCAGAGTGTGGCTGTCCCTGGACCAGAGAGAAGTTCTCTGGTGACAAGTTTGAAATTGGAGGTCTCCTTTTGACTTCGGTTGTCAGGGAAATGCTCCTCATTGGACAGTGTTGTGGCTGAATTGATTTCTCAGTTGTCTTATGATTCATATTGCCCTTTGGTTTTGCTGAGGATACTATTTTCTTTTTTTTCCCCCATGGTTTATCTGTCTCTGCACTGCTAAGACTTCCCATTTTCTCTTCCAATTTATTTTTAGAGAGAGTAAGATGGAGACCCCTGTCAGATAGTCTGTCTGCTGGTTAAAAATGCTGCTGCCCTTAGCCAGGTAATCTCTTACATCAGCTCACGGAGCAAAGACATAAAAAGACTTTTCCTGTTGTCAGAAGAGAACAAATATTTTACTCTTTCCAAGTAAAATATCCAAGTGTTTTCTATGTGGTTCCTAACAATTGTTGATAACAGATTAGTTGTTATGATAAAACTTTACTGTAGGCACTGTGTACTATATTAGGGTCTGTGCTGGTGGGTGAAAAGAGCTGGTATAAGTCACTTTTCTATTCTGAATCTGTTCTCCCACATATAAAGACTAAAAATCCTGACTACCTGTCGTGGGGCTAAAAAATGAAAGTAAAAACGATCAAGCTGTGGTACGGCGACTTCGCCTTGCGCTGGCGGCCCCGGCGACTGCTTTCTGCTCCGGGGCCGCCCGGCCCCATGCCCGCATGGTTTTTTTTTCAGTTGCCCTTCCCCCCCACCGGCGGCGCGGACAGCGGGCACTGCTGCTGGGAGGTGCGGCTCCAGTCCGATGCAGAGTCTCGGCGCTGTGCGGCCCCAGCTTTGCCGGGCAGCGCTGCGCGGGCTTACCAGTGCGGGCGGTGCTCGCGCCGTCCAGAATCACTGCGGGAGGTGCGATCCCGGTCCCGGGCTGGGGTCGGCCATGGCCCCGCTCCGAGCTGAGGCGGGGCCGGAGCGCAAAGCGGTGGCTGCGGCGACGAAAGTGGCGGCTTTGCCTAGCGCCGGCAGTAGCCGGGGCTGCGAGCGGCGCAGGCAGCAGCACCGGGACGTGACGATTCTAGCTGGACGCTGCCATGCGAACCGACCACATGGCCATTGCGGGCCGGTGGCGGGG
>VYZS01043647.1:0-12615 GCA_013400695.1 Neodrepanis coruscans | reverse complement strand
AAATTAATACAAAAAAAAAAAAAAAAAAAGCAAGTACTCTTATTAGTTAAGTCTGACTTATTTCACTGGGACTGTAGTACAAAGCAGCTGAAAAGGCAGTCAGACAAATTAAAAAAGAGACATCTATCAAGGATCACAGAGGCGCAAACTCAGTTTTCAGTTGAGGAAGCCACTAAGACAAGTCGCTAAGACTACTAGAAACTAAAATATCACATGGTTCTTGCCTTGATTTAGTTTTGCTTTAGACCAGAAGGAAGTGGCTTAGATGCATTGTTGCATGCAGCTTGGCATTTTAATGTTGTAAAATCAGAGCACAAAGAACCAAAATACCTTTTGAAAGTATTTGTCATGGAGATTTTTTGGCATGCATTGCATCAGCAGAGACAGATTGTCACTGCTAGACACACCATCAAAAGTTGAGAGTATAAAGGCTGTTTTGCACTGCCACAAATAGCTCTACCTAGGTTATAGAGAAAGATCATCGATAGAGCAACTTCTCATTAAATCTGCACATGTGCATGGAAAGGCATTGACAAGGAAGGTAGAAGATCACAGAAATATTCAGAAGTGATCAATGCAGTTCCCAGACAAGCTGGGTAGTTTCTGATGTTCATGAAAACTTTCTCACTATGGGTTACACACAGCCAAATCCTGTCAGTGGCTGACCTAATCATTGCTGGGATGAGGATAAGGGAGGGGGAGAAAGACTGATATAAGGGGAGCCTAGACAGCAAGGAAATTAAAGGTTAAAAATAGACCACTGTCAAGCTGTATTTGACATTTCCCACTTGAAAGCCCCTGGTGGTTTTGAACATTCAGGAGCAGGTATAAAACCTCATTTCTGCCTAAGGTCTGATGTGAAGGTTGGGTTATCTCTTTGATAAACCCAAGTCAATAAACCTTGAGAATGACATGGCTGTCATCTAGGGGTGGACCCAAATATCTCCATCATGTGTGGCACCACATAACCAGGACATGCAGTCAAACTGGAGCAGTAATGAAGACAAATCATACAACCACACTGCATACCTTGTGAGCTGATGTGTGTTCTAGTAAGATCACTTATCTAAACCACTGGAGAAAATGAGAAGTGTTTTGTTAAATTCTTATGAATAGAAAAATAGCCTGCTAGAGAAACTCATTGCTGATCACAGGTGGATCTTCTGCAAATTATTTGGCAATACACAGGTGGGACCGAATGGGATGCAGTAGGTAATTTCTCCCAGAAGAAGACGTTTGGAGAGCAGAGCACTAAAGGATCTCGGAGAGGATGCACTCAGAAGGTGTTGCCTGGTTTGCCAGTTCAGGCCCCCAAGACTGGGACTCCACCTGGACATGTGAGTCTATTAAGCTAGGACTGTGATTTCCTCAGTAAAAAACACAGGTCTGTCTACCTATGCATATATCTAAGCATCAATATAATGATTTCCATGGAAATGAAAATACATGAAGCATTTCTCAAATGGTCATGCATATGGTTATTCTTAACTTCAAAGATAAGTGCATTTCTATGACCTCTCTCCTCCCATTCTTCTCTTTCCCAAAGAAAGAAATTCATATCTCCATTTCTTTTACACTTTTCTTTGAACACATCTTAATGTTCCTAGTGTTAACTCCATTCTACTTTAACAACTTATTTTTTATTATATAAGAAGCCTGAAAGCAAACTCGTATGTGAAGAATGGTGTCAATATTGCCCTCCACAACCTCCTTGTCTTTAAACAGCAAAATTGTTGACACATGGCTCAGAATATGAATATTTGATCAAAATGAAGCTTCAGCGATTCCAGAAACTTCACATCCCCAAGCATCTTTTTGGCAGATGGCCAGTAATCATCTACATTTTTTTCGATTTGGATCTACCTTGTTTCAGGTTTAATGCTCTTAGAATAGAACAACCATTATGGAAATTAGTTAGCAGCTGCTGTACATCAATGTTTAGAAAATTAATAATACCCACATTACACAGAACAGAAGTTGAATTTTAATGAAGCATGGAAACTATAAGCAAATTGACCTTTCACCTCATCAGAGAAATAGTGAAACACAACTTTGTCTGAGAAAACTTATAATTTCCACCAGAATTCTCTGGACACAATAACAGAAATACAGTATTTTCATTATAACTAAAGGAATTAAACACTTCAGCAGATTAAAGATGACAATAGAATCTAAATTATTACGTGTTCTTACTGCTAAGCTTTAGAAATATTTTCTCTTGTCGCACAACAGTGGAAATTGCAATGCTTTATAATAATAGCTGTAACGCATGAAGAGAAATGATCAGATATATGCTGGAAGAAAACTGATCTAAGCAGTCAGCTGAGGTTTCCTCTGGCTCAGGAGCCATTACCAGCCCATACCAGGAAGGCAGCAGCATCAGTCCCTTGCTAGCTTTTGGGTTGCTGGCTTTTTGCTTTGAGTTTTTTCATCACCTTTTTCTTTTTATTGAATAATCCAAAATGTTCAATTCTGGCCTCTGTAATTTAAATCATGTATCTTCTTTTATATTCTAAGACAGTTATAACTAGATCACAGGAAAAACAGAAGGGGTGAATTTATTATACTCAAGCAGTGTATCATGGACATTTTAATTTCAGCTAGAAGCATTTGGTTAATGCATTTTCCCTTCTATAAAAAAAAAAGACTTTCTAAAAAAAATGTTGTAGCCCTTTTAAGACACCCTCCTAGTGCGTTTCCATGTATTTGCTTGTGTGGTGTTGTGCATTTTGTAAACATGCATCAAGACTGCCAGTATAAATTTACCTTGAGGGTACATTTCATTCTATAAATGGCAGCTAGTACGAGAAAATCTTTTGATGGAAAATTAGGCAGTTTCTAGCAGAACTATTTACTGGTGTACAAAGTTAGAGGAACAGATCTGAATACTGTAGTGGCCACATTTAGTTTTAATTCACATTTAGTTGGGGGAAAAAAGGTCTGAAATTCTTAAATGTTAATAAATGGAAAATAAAAAATACATCAGGAAGACATTACAGGACTCAGAAAACTGTACTATAAACTGACTCAACTGGCTGCAACAGGAATGCTGCTTGGTGTGTAGTGATTCAAATTGATAGAACTTTGTGTGGAACAAGAAGGTCTGCTTATCATTCCCTTCAGACACAATGCTGATTAGAAGACTGCAACAGAACCATAAAGTGCTATAAAATTACTTAAAGGTCATCACATGTTGTAAAAAACTGTAACCTAATTTATTTTTTCTTTAATGTTGACATGAATCTGCTGAAATGAAAAAAA
This sequence comes from Neodrepanis coruscans, assembly GCA_013400695.1. NCBI lineage: Eukaryota > Metazoa > Chordata > Aves > Passeriformes > Philepittidae > Neodrepanis > Neodrepanis coruscans. The sequence continues at coordinate 9,354 of VYZS01043647.1, read as the reverse complement.
GCAGGTAACTTTCTCAATTAAAGTCAAAATGTTCCATTTTATTTTATAGGTTGTTTTACCCATTCTAAGTTAAAATGATGCTTTATTATGGCATCATTTTATGAGCCCAAAGAGGCATTTTGACATTTAGCATAATCTTCCAGAAAATCAGTAGAGAAATGGTTACAAAAAATGTACTGAATAAAACACTGAAAAAAAAGTAAGAAAGATTACATTATAAATAGATTAAAGTATTGTTTTTTCCCCACTTCAGATGTGGGGGCTGTATTTCCCCGCACCTTCTTAATACTCTTCAGCACTGTCTTTGAAATAAAAGGCAAGTAACTTGCAAGAGAGACCTTTTAAAAGCAATAAAAATCCTTCTCCAGCCTCCATTCTTGTCTCGTTATTTTACCTTTAACCATCTGATGACAGTTTAGTGCAGAGGTATTATGGATTTAAGCTGCAATTTATGGCCAGTCTCAGCTCCTTACTGACACACTGTAAGTGAAGAGATAGGGCACAAAGTCTTGAACCATCTCACTTAAAGAGCTTCTTTCTCCTGGTCCCGTCTGTGGTAAGAGACTCAAGCCTTTGTCCCCTGCTTGTCTGCTGCCCCCCATGTCACTCAGCTATAATTCAATGCCATGGCTCATGGGCTGAGGGAGATGACTGGCCTACCCTGCTTTGGCTCCTTCTAGGAGGAGCCTGCCCCATGCCCTTCTGCCAGCCTCCTCCCTGGCTCTCAGCCATGGCTGCCAATGTGCCAGCCCCACAGCCCACACGTTTTTGAAGCCAAGGGGTGTTTAAATATGCCCCATAAGGGTAAGCCGGATGATGTAGGGATTGGCAGAGAATCAGTCCCTCTTAAGTAAAAGTTTTGATATACTTTTGATCCACCCCTTAAGTCCCCAGAGAAGTACTGATTTCCTGTATGTGTCTTCTGAACGCCATTTCCCATTTTCCCATCCCCATCAGAGACCTAAGAGCTGGAAGTGACTCTGGGCAGATGCTTTTATCTGGAGGCAGAGGTTGGAAGTGCTGAAGGAAGGCAGTGGCAGTCGCTCAGCAAGATCCCCAGGAATCAGGCCTGAGCCCAGCAGGGTCTTACTGTCTGTGGATCTTCATCTCTCCTCACTGACAAAGAAATGGGAGATTGTACTTCATTAAGTATTAACCACTAAATGCTAACTTAACATCTGGTGTTTCTCAACAGCTAGTTCCAGAGACCCAGTAGAAGCTCGCAATTGCCTAAGAGCAAACATAGATTCCTGTCTGTCAATGGACATCAAGCATTTTAAAGCATGGGAAGGCAGCAATCCAGAAGGGTGAGGGGAGACATGTAAGGAAAGGCCATTGCCAGTTCTACTTGAGGGACCATGAATATCTGCTCAGCTCCAGAGATGCCCTGTGTCATATCTGTGGTTAGGAAGAGGTGGGATGAGCAAACCATGGAGGGATGGACATGCAGGGGGACACTGTGAACACAAAACGCAACCCCTACACAACCGGCATTCGTGTCTGCAATTCCCAAAAAGACCTGTGTGTTGGGCAGTGTTAGGAATGGGACCAACAAGACCTACAGTCTGCAATGGTGAGTTGCTATGGACAATCACCCAGAAACATTGCCATCGGGGAGAAGGCATGGAGCTTGCACCTGGGACAATGTCGCTCTTTTCTTGCATGAGGAAGGAGCAAGCTGAGAGAGTATCATCCCACTTCTTCACATACCTTGGAGATCTGGAGCTCAAGTCAGTTGAACAGGGTCAAAAATCTCCATCAGTCTCAGCAACATGGGAGGGGTATTTGGCTACTGAGTGGTCAGAGTGGGATGTGGTGGATCACTATCACCTCTCCCTACCAAGTGCATGTTTTTCAGGGTTTGGCATGGTGAGAGAATCCAGTCCCTGAATGCTTGTCAAACTGCCAGCAGCAATTTTCTTTAGAAATTTATACACTGTCTAATGACAGAGAGGACAAGAAAACCTTCATTTTGGATAAAGAAACTTTCTGCTGAGTGAATTACCTGCAGTTTCCCTATAAAGATAGATATTTTCTGTTCTGGTGATGCTTGCTGGAAAGGCATGAAAATGCACTGTAAAAACAAAAGGAAGTAAAAAAAAGAGACAAAAGAGAAAAAGAAAAGAAGGAAGGTGTGGGTGTTGCACAGTAAAAGGTGAATGTTAGAAGAGAGGGAATATAATTTGAGGTATAAGGCTTGAATTCCCATTGATCTAATGAGCCTCACAAGCTGCTTTCTCACCATGTGCTAAATCACCAGATCCCTTCTGCAGCACACCTTGTAAGGCACAGCCAGCCAGTTTTCATCCTGAATGACATGCTTGCAAAATCTTCAGTAGGCCTCATTAGCAAGGAAATGCTAACATTTGCAGACATGTTGCATTGAATTGTATCTCACAGGCATGTTTTTAATGTCCTTGCTATGACTGCAGCTGCAATTTTGAAAGATTATACCAACTCCAAATGACTGCAACTTTCTTCCTGCCCCTAGGAAGAGGACAGTAGTTACAGGTCATACAGGATATGGGGGATTTCTACTATTCTGTGTTAATCAGAAGGCAGGACCTGGCATTCCAGTTTTTTAAAGAACTCTGTGTCCAGTTTCCCTGAAGCCCTGATGCTGAACTGTTTGAACAATACTAGATTTAATTTATAACGATGGCCCCTGTGAAGCTTACAGATGTTATGTCAATATATCTCAAAAGCTTTGGCTTCCTGAGTGGCCTTGTTAGCTGCAACCTTCTCTTCTTCTGCTACTCTCTTAAATACTTCCACCTATGGAGCCCCATCTTTAATGATGCTGACCACTTCTTCCATCATTCTTTCTCTCTTCTACCACTGGAGGCTTCTGTGGTGTTGGTTCGTGTCCTGTGAGAAGTCTCCAACAAGGACATGGGAAAAAAGAGAAGAAGGAAGAAAACAAGATAAATTCCCCTACTGATTCTTCCCCTTCCTGCAACTGATGAACGAAAGAAGGAAATAATTGCTAGTCTCTTTTAATAATGCCAAGTTTACAGAAATTTCCATAAAGATGATTCAGAAAGGAATGCATGGATTTCTTCTCTGTGGGGTGTCCAAAATAGTTTGCATTGTTCGGTAATGTAATGTTATTAGTCCTCCATCTAATTTATATTTGCATTTTCTTGTCCCCAGGGCAAATTTTTACAACTCACTTGCAAAGTACTAGATGAAGAAGTGCTGCAGTGCTAAAGAACTACATTTTCTAGCAAGCTTTCAAGCCATTCACTAATTGCCAAGGGGCCAAATCTGAAAGACGTTAAAGTACTCCAAAGAAACACTGTTTTCTCCATCCTCATGTGGAGCACAGAGCACACAGCACTGCAGAAGTCGTTGATCATGACAGTTGTAACATGGAAAGTGGATGTAGGAGGGATTGAGTGAAGCTTGCACAAGAGGTGCAAGAGGAGATAGGCTGATTTAAGGATATTTCCTTTTGTTCAAGAGACCTTCGGTATCTGTGAGATTTAAACTTGGATTTCTATCCCTCTCCAGCCTTGCAGAGCAGTTAACTCCCTGAAAAGACAACTTTTTCACGGAAGACCTTAGAGCCCCCATGAGGAGGGGCCAACCAAGATGTTAAGAAGGCTCAGATAGGAAAAGGTTTTATATTCTTTCACACCCAGCATTTTGCATTCTTGCCTTAGAAAAATAAATTTTCCCTAAGTCCTTCCACTGCCTGGCTTTTTGTGAGTACCTGCATTATCCTCCTTCGCAGTGAAAATGTATGGACTCTGTGTCTGTAGCTTGTATTTGCTATAAATGGGAAGTGTTCTCTCCCTACTCACTATTGGAAAGCAAGTTGGAAGTGGAATAGAGGCAGATGGATGATGAGTGACAGCTGGAGAATCACCATCTTCCTGAGGTTACTCATTGCCACATCTATGTATGTGGTGGGATAGTTTAGGCAAACCAGCTTTCATTTGTTGAATCCTTAGAAACACTTAAAGAACCCTAATTGTAGTAGAGTTTCTCCTGCCAGTTACTGTGTAGGCACAGGGTCTCTATCCCAATGGAAGAATACATGGGAAGATAGGAAATAATATTAGTGTAATTATGAATTATTCTGAAGTAGCTGGAAACTCTTTATGTGCACCGGGAAACTGATGCAAAAAGATGTAAATGACTTGCTCAAAAGTCAGGTGGGAAATGAATGGTAGTAGGGAAGAGAAGGATACATAGCTCATGAGTCTCAGTCACATTCTTCACATTCAAACCATTTCTTGTCTTTCAGATATCACTGGTATAAAAAGTATAAATATATGCACATGAAAAACAATCTCCATAAATTAGACACCACCCGTGAATTCTTAATCTGAGAAGTGTATGGTCTCTCAAGAATTTACCCAGCATCTCAGGTCAAGATAATTTGTGTAGAGAAAAACAAGCTGCATATATGCCTGAATAGTCACCAAGGGACAATGGTTACTGGTTTTTGTTCTTGTTTTTGTTTTTGTTTCTTTTTTTGTTGATTTTTTCCCAAAAAAGAGCTCAGGCTTCCCAGTCCATGGAATTAAAAATATACTAAAAATTGCCAGGGCTGAGAGAGAAGGAAACATAATGTGAACTTTCTGTTCTAAATACCTGGTCAAAAGGCAAGAAAAGAAGAAAGCAGCAGCTTCCTAACCTTTCTGAGCAGCAGAAAATTGTGATAATTTCTGTGTCTGTGATGCCAAGGTGGCTGCTTTTCTTTCTAACAAGAGAGTATTATAGTCCAATCAAGATGGGATAAGATTATTCCACCAGTTCTTTAATGTCAATAACTCAAGACCGCAATGTATGATAAACTCCATCCACACCACAGGTAAACTTTAGGGATGCACCTTAGATTTTGTTTCAATAAGATGACTCTGAATGCTTCACGGGGTGCTAACATTTCAGATATATTTGCAAAGCAGAAAAGTGTAATATTTCAACACTTAACCATGTGTCTTAGCAACTCAGGCCTTATGTTCCAAAATTTTAAAAACCTCGATTAATTCAAAGTAAGGAGTCAGAATAGCGTACTATTTTTTTTTTTTTCTTAACAGGGATTCAAAGAATCTGTCTACCTGTTCAAAACAGAGGATAAGCTAAAATTTCATGTTGAAATAACAATTTTATCTGTCAAGGAAACAAAGATTTTGCCCCTCCCCCTTTTGTTTGGCCCATCCTTTCTGCTCTGGAGTGAAGCTGTAATCTGCAGAACCCATCTTTTATATCTCAACAAATCTAGCAAGTATCATTTGCAAAAATTATGGCAAGTTAGAGACAGTTACAAGAACCAAAACTAATTTCCATTTCAGCAGCTTGAAGGTTAGGCCTGAGGTGAAGTGATGCATACACATGTATTATTGAGCTGTAACACATAATGAAAATTGTATTTTAAAATTGTGGTAAACTCTGGTCAAGAGAATGTTCAGCTATGTAACTGTTTGGACTTCAGAAATCATGAGTGTGGCTTTCAAGATGGAAAAGAACAAAAACTATCCCAGGGCTGACCTGTCCTTTTGTTTAGTGCTCTGTAGATCTACCGGTCTCCGTTACTCTGGCTTTGGTAGTCAGCGAGCAATTTTTTCTTTGGCAGGAAGGTTTCTACATGGAAGTGATAAACATCTTGCCACTCACATCAGTAAGATTCTTCATGAGGAAGAAAAACATTATACAGCATCCTCACAAAACTTGTTTCTATATACTGGGTTCCTAAGGGCAATGGTAGTGATTGGAGACTATAAACATCCTATAATGTTTAGGAGCAAGTCCCTGTGATAAGAATTTAATAACTGGATCATGTTTTCAAGGGAAAGACCAGAAACTCACAGTAAGTTGACCTTCAGCTCAACTTTTAGAGTTTTTACAAGCTAGATACCGGCAGGGTCTCTTTCAGGAGACCTGAAGCCTAGCTCTTTGTGAAGAGTGCCTAGATGAACCCCTGAGGATTGTGCACACTGCAAGACAGAGGATCATGAGCACTTTTCTCTCATTCTCCTCCCTGGCTGCACATGTATGCTCCCATAATCTTTGAGGGTTTCTTTTTTCAGATATGTCCTACAGATACAGCCCTGTAGTTCTACCTCAGAGAGGGCTCTGGCCAAGGTCTATGGATTTTGCTAAGCTAAACAAACAGCCACCACATGAAGAGTTTTTGCTGACTGAGTCATGTGCAGAGGTTGTCATGCTCTTCCTCTGCTTCAGGGCAATGTCTGCTGGCTTAGTTTGGAGCACATTAGTGGTACTTTGATCTAATGCTGCACTCAGAGGGAGAGAAATCCACTGATGTGAGGCTTTCAGTAGCACAAGAACAAGCAGCTCAATGCCCTCATGGCCACTGCTTCAGTGGCTGACCATGGCCATGACATCTGGGACATACTAGCTAGGTCAGATCAGTATTTGTCACAGGCAATCTGCTTTAAAAGTGCCTGAATTTTCATACAGTATAGAAAGGGTGAGCAAACATTTGCAAATGAGCCCCCTACAGATCCTAGTCTAGACAAAGCCAGTGAATGGTGTTTAAGTTGTATTTGGATGATTTGGCAACCAGCCAAGCCACTTCCTCTCAGTTGCAAACTGTTAAAAATAGGATAAGGTTCAGAAGGCTTAGATCTGCCCTTCAAAAAAATCCATATAATTGAGGAGTTTCTCTCCCTGACACGTTTCTATTTCTGTTGTCAAAAGGAAAGAAAAACTAATAATGTTGGGGTTTAATAACAGAATATCCCTGACATACAGAAGGTCCTTAGATTTTGATTGGAAGATTACAAGGTAGGCTGCTGTTACCTGTGTGTAGTAAATGGTGCACAGTAAAATCGTAACTGAAGGGCTGAGGTACAGGTCAGACATGCCACAAATAGAAAAAAAAGGGAGGGGAGAGCTATAGCATCTTTCACCCTGCAGGGATTTAAGAACAGTAATAAGTAAATAGGTTTACAGCTGTCCACAGGTGAAGGGTGTTTGATCTCCAATATAGCTATATTTACAGACCTCATTTAGGACCAGCGTTTTTTAATGACCAGAACCAATCCAAATTCAAGCCTTAGTATATCAACAGAAGTTCAAGATTGCTGTCTAAAACACCAAGAAACTGGTAAAATACTCATAGGATCTGATTTGCTGCCTGGAATCCTTATTATTGATATCAGTCAAAAACAAACAAAAAAGTACCCACCTTAAAATGGCTGGTCAGTGTTATAAATAACCATTCCCTGTGAGACTTTTGAAAGATATACATCCAGGTTACTGAAAAAAAATTACATATTTTTCTTTCTGTCACTAGAGTAGAGGCAATATAGCTAATATGAACATACTGCATTCTGTCTCAAACACGTCTCTGGACAATCTTCAGTTAAGTTTTAATTCTACAATTTTTATAGTCAGCAATTATACTTAAAGCATAGAAATAACAGTTTAACTTGAAGCTATCAGGCTGAATATCTACTCTTAATCACAGAATCTTGAACTGACTTTAAAAAATGAGTGAATTCATATGGAATTTATGGTTCAGAAATATGTACGGAATGTTTGGATGTCATTTTTATAAGGACACTTGTTATAGTAAATGAAGCTGCTATAAATTGAATTATAGAATGTGAAAGTCCTTAAGGTTTATGACAGAGTTTGTGACTACTGAAATGAAGACAGAGATAACAGGAGTGTCAGCAGCACAGAAGCTAAGTGTGATGCATTTTGATGTAAAATTAAAATACAATATTTTCTGCAAATACTTGAATTCCATTGTAGGTGAATAATTACTGGTTTTTTATTAATTCACATAGAAAAAAGTTACTTTCCTCTTTGATGTTGAACAGACTATATTGCACTATAAAATGTTAGTGCTGTTATTTCTTTTGCTGCTAATACTTTTAGAATTTCATAGCTATTACACTGCCATGCTCCTTGGACTTTAAAATATGTTCTGTGCACTGATCCCACAGAATCTGTTTACACATTTCACTCTCCTGAATTTGTTCATTAGAGCAGTAATTACTTACAGGAGCAGAGCTTCCATTTCAGGTCCTAAAACATGGTATTCTACTCTAATTAGGTTCTTTGAAGCCAGAACATTCTGTAAATAATTCAAACATATCTGACTCATGAAATCAAATCAAATGCTCTGTAAATGTAATTTAATACAAAACAGAGATTCGGATACCAATTCCTAAATTTCTGCCTTTTCTGAAGCATTGGATCTGCTAGAAAGAGTGATGTTGCAATGGGATCTTTCAGTCCTGGTGACTGAGGCTCCTTTATGTCAGCATCAGCCAGGGTGCAGCTTCAGCTTCAGAAGCAAGACAGCAATTCAGCATTAGTATGGTTCAAACATTCTTGCAGTTTTAATGTAATATTCATACCTGTATCTAACCATTCCTGAAGTGAAGAGGATGCATTTGTCAAGCAAGAAGCTTAGCAGAGGTTTGGCAAAAGGCTTTGAGATGTTTTGTGGGTATAAAAGAAAAGAACGAACATTGGATGCTTGGAGAGGTGAGGTCAAGTGTCAAGGCAAACGTCAGCTGAATGCTGAGTATGACGATCGGTATTGCATTTAGTCAACAGAGGAACAGGTACTTACTTTTGTAATAAAACTGGATAGATATTTAATATTGGCCAATACAGTGCCTTTGAAAGACACTGCAATGGAAACTCTGACTTTCTCCCACCCCCAAGCAAATGCACCAGAGCTACCAGTCAAATACAGCAAAGGTGGCAGTTAGGCTAACGCAACACTGTGCTGGCAACTGACCCCAAAGGAGCTTCAAAGGCAGAAAATTTGCTCATTTCTATGGCCTACCTAATCTCTGACTTGTCTATTGAAAAGGTACTAATGAAGATTACAGTACTAGGTTTTTTATTGTTGGAGTTTTGCCCCTGCATTTTTTTTTCTTTTCTGCAAGCCAATTCTGGCACTAGTATGAAGCAAGCAATCCCATTTCTTTTATAATAAAATACTAAAATATTCACAGAAAAATAACAAATTGTTGTTGATATCAACAGGCTGCAGTTGAATGCGCGAACATGAATACCACCTGCTTCTCTTTTGTGTTAATGGGATCATTCATGTGCTTACAGCTATGTATGTTTAAGTGTCTCAGTGTATCAGTTCCATTGAACCGGAAGATCTTAAAGATCTGTGTCCTGATTTGGGACAATATTAGGTGTTATCAACGGATGAGAGACGTATAGAAAAGGCAACAATTTATTGAATGTATGGGAGAATGGGAATATGGATGTGTGTATGGATGTGGATATGAGAATGTACTGATATGAATCTGTTATTGACGTGGTGAGCCAAAGGGAAAGAAAAGAAAGAAAAAAACCCCAACAATAATCGATGTCCTTGAAAAAAAAAACAGTTGTCCCTTA
>VYZS01043646.1:8259-25479 GCA_013400695.1 Neodrepanis coruscans | reverse complement strand
TTTTTTTTTCTTTCTTTCCTTTCCCCTGGGAGGCAGGTGGTCTGGTGATTATCTGCAGCTATTCCCCGGGGTCCAAAGACCACATCTCTTCTCCCAGCACTGAAATCCCTTCCTCTGGGGCCTAGAGGGAAGGGGGAGGGGGCTCGCGGTTTTCTAACTGTCTTGAGGGGTTTTTTCCTTCAATCAAAGCCGGGCGGAAGCTCGCGCTGCTGGGGGTGGGGTGGTCCTCAGATCGGCCACGTGCTTCCTCTAATTACCCCGGCATCTTTCCGGGAGCCCAGAAAGAGACCAGCACTATTTCCAGAGCATCCTCATCCCAACACGGGCCCTGGGAAGTTTAATTTGTCTGTCTTGTTGCACTTTATTTGTCGGGTTTTGTGTGTGCACGAAATAAACTGTGATATTTGTGTGTTTTCTTCATTTTGGGGTGTGTTTGTGGCTTCTCTCAGAAATCTCTTGTCCAAAATCGTGAAATTTGTGGTAAAACCATGACAGATATGCAACCTAATTCTTTTCTGAGAATCTTAGCACTCCATGTAAAAACAGTTACCTTCCAATTTTCAGAATAAAAATTCTAAATTGTTACAGAGAAATTAATTTTTCCATCACAGTTCCATATGAATAACCAAGAAAGTATTCATAATCAGCAATGTTAATACAGATATAAGGATTCACTGTAAAATGTCTTTTGATACTAATGATCCCAGCTTCACTATTGTGATTGATTTTTAAGCTGATGTTTTGGTGTTTCTTGATTTTTTTTTTAATATTCCAATAATTTTTGGAATTTTGGTTAAAAACAACTATTACTGCTTTTTTAAAATAAAAAAACCCACAAAAGTCAACTGATGAGAATTCATAGTGCGTCAAGGAGATGCAAGGAGACTAAAATACTGAATATGTTTCCAACCTTTCATAACTATTAACATCCTGGAAAATCCCAACTTGTCTGTTTTTGAGTGATTAAGGACAGCATGGTGCATTTTGACACTTGGAGATAAAGTCCAGGATATCCAACAGGCAGCAGGAAGTGAAGATTGTCCTGAGATTGAATAGCTGCTAAAGTGCAGAAGACAAAAAAGCAAACGTAAGCAAAGATTACATCCAAAATAGACCAGAAGGAGTGATGTATTTCTTCTGATGGTGTACAGAAACAACTGAACCTTAGTAAAGGAGGAAAAAAGAGAAGGGAGAACAATGTGTAGAACACAATTGATTTACACAAAGCTACACATCAAGCAAGCTGTCAAATGTACTTAACAACCTGGTTTGATGTTTAGAAAGATAAACCAGTTTCTCCGTGTGCCAGCCTGAAATATGGGGAAGCTACTGAAACGATAAGGTGAAGACAAGCACCCCAGAGAGCACTTGAAATTTGCAGCCCTCCTTCACTTTTGGTAAAGCAAGAACCCTGTTCCACACTGCACAAGGACAAAGACATTACAAACACCTACTTAAAACTAGAGTAAACCTGCTCTTTCACCAGCGCTCAGTGCATCTGATAAATGTGTGTTAACTACCACCTCCATGCAGGCACCTGCAACTGAAACACATTCATGCAGACTTTACAACCACCAATAGTGTTATAGCAACCATATACATATCCCTTTCCCTAACTGATGGATTCAGTTCTTGGTTCAATGAGCATCATGTTTTATTATCTTGCTTTTTGAAGCATTTCAGGTCTAGCTGGGAAATTGTTTAAAAAGATCCTTTTTTTTCTCTAGGCCAGCTGTTTGTCATTTTTGAGAATATATGAAGGACCATAAGCATATAAACATTACTAGAGGTAACATTACTTAGTAGATAGAAAGTTTGTTAAAATTAAACATCTTAAAAATTCATAGTACCTCAAATGAACAAGAGAAGTGAGTGAAGGAACAGAACTTTATTTAGTCATCTTGTACAGCTCACTAAACACTAGACCAGTCGAAATACATCAATTACAGCACAGTTTATGTGTGGGGTAAGACATAAAGAAAAAACAATACCATAGATCCTGTATGTCTTCACAAACAGGCACACAGACTTTTTCCTCTTCCCCTCTGCCCTTATTTTTAAGAAAAAAAGTGAGTAAGCTCCCTCACAAATATATTCTCATTTGCCTTTGTCACATTACCTCTAAAAGACCTATTTATTACAGGAGTACTTGTTGTATTGTCAAGGGCTGTCAGCCATAAAACTTCAGAGCATAAATTACAGACCAATATAATTGCACAAAATGAAGATCAATTTGAAAAGACATCCTTGACAACACATGGTATGCAGTACACATATGACACTTAAAAGTGCACTCACTTTATTGCCCCTGACTTTTCTAAAGTAACTTACCAAAAAAGATAAAAATTGGCTAATAACAGAACACACAAGCAAAAAATCAATATAGTTTGCATACTAATTTTCAACTGAAAGTGACAGAATAGCTCTCCCACTTCAGCTTTCTTTTCCCCTCCAAAACACAGGCATGATGACAATGAGAAAAACCTCCTAAAAAGGTACAGTTAATCCTCCAGAAAAAAAAAAAATTAATGGCTCACAATTATTTTAATTATCTAATGAATCCAACAGCAGCTAAGAAACAATTATGTTCTTCCTTGCACCATACTTTGCAGATCATCAGCTTCAATAATCCTAAAACACTTCAAACCAACAGTGAAGATCTTGTTTTAGCAAATAACTTTTCGTGTCACTAGGCTACTCCATAAAGTTGAAAAAGTCCTGTGCCCCCACTTAATTTGAGACTTGTTTTAGTACAGCTATACATATACAAGGATCTCAGACGTAATTTCTGTCTTACTAAGATGGCAGAGAAAACATTTTTTTCACTTGACTCTCATTTATGTTACCAATACATACAGCTTAAACCAGAAGTACGCTAACAGAGTCTTCACAGTGTAGCCCAACATCCATCACTGTAATGCCAAACACCTATCACAGCAGGTAACACAGGTTTCAACAGGTGAAGGATTCACTCTGCAGCAGCATACACCTTCAGTTTATTTTAGAGATGGCTCTGATGAGCTACATAGAAAGTATTACCAGTACTGAAAAGATGCCGAAGATTTACAGTGAGGTGCAAGAAAGGAAGGCACTGCTGGCATGAGCCAATCACATTCTCTCGCTTCTCCCCACGTTATTTGCTGCTGTGCTTTGAAGGCTTTCAGAACAGAGGGGCTAATAGCTGTCATTGTATCTTCTGTTTTGTCTCCTGGCCACTTCTTAGTTACTGTGTTCAAAATTATCACTGTGTTTGAAATTTACACTATGCCTGCACATAAGCCTTCTAAGGAACAATGGGCAGAAACACACATCTAGGCTATTCTCATTTAGGGAAGGCACAGATTCACGATTTGATCAGGCACAGATTCAAGAGTTTCTGATTTTTATGAAGTGCTGTGCAGCACGAAGGATATGGGTTTTCAAGAAGAAACAGTAATTCAGACAACAAAAACAAAAGGAGAGCTCTTGCAGAAGCTAAATCCTCCACAGACAGCGCCAGCACACAGCCCTCCCACCAATGTGGTTGTCTTTCAGAGGAGCACATAGCTTTAAAGAAGTTATGACCACGGGGTTATCCGACAATATATGAGATTCTCTATGATCATACTCTGCTAAGCAATTAGGTCAAACTGTGCTCTTGAAAATTAGTTTAGCATAACTGAAGGTTGAGGAATGAAAGCATGTGGGGGAGGAGATGAAGCAGAAAAGCAAAAAGAAGGATTTAACACTCAAGCACATACAAAGCCCCTTGCCAGAAAGAGAAGTTGCACTGTTGCTAGAACTTCGCAGTGTATGAAAGGAACATTCTTGGCACTGAAAAACTGGCATCTGCATACAAATAGAAAAAGTGTTGTTCCGAGTTACAAGCTGTACACAGAAAGAAAAACTAACTCCTTCACATCAATGTGCTCACCAGTACTGTCTTGTTCATTCTAAATTACACTTTTGTCAGTGGATTGATGTGGCTTAGTCATCAGGTAAATAAGTGTATTTTTTTTACGGTTAACCAGAACAAAGAGATATTACATGCTTTTAAAGAGTTCTGCAATTCTTTTAAAAACAGATTCTCTTGTATAAGCAGGAATTCTGATGTCAGATTCTTTTTCGTATACTCACATTTGGGTTTTAGAATGCAAATTTGAATGAGTAAAGTACTCTGGGTCAATGCTGGCAGCAGATGTTCAGAAGAAAAGGCACACTGAAAAAGCTGGTAGCATTACTGAAGGTTTGACGATTCTGTCCTGTAAACCCATTAATTACTGCAGATAAAAAACAAAGATATACTAACAGCTTTATAGATTGCTACAAGAAGTTGACTGAATTATTTTTCTGAAAGTAGCCAAAGGCGAAATTCTCTTTCCTGCTTTCTCTAGTGCTTTGAATGGTTAGAATAGGTGAGTGAGAGGCAAACACCAGGCAGGCATAGACAAAACCTGTCCTGCTTCCAGTATGTATATAAACAATTTGGCTCTGTCTTGAGTTTCATATTACCTATCCAGCACCCACTTCTATCTGGTAGATACACCAGATATGCATGCTTGTCACTGTGCAAGTGGACAAGGCAAGAAATGTACATTGTCAGTGTCACTGAAACTGTATACAAAAGACTGAGCAATGATCAGACACTATTTTTCTGCTCTCCAATCCAGTTATTGTCTAGCAGAAACAGCAATTACATTATCAGGGAAAAAAGAAAAATCAAATTACTGGCTACTCCTTTGTGAGCAAAAGCATAATATGTGAATGATATAACATTTGCGCTTTAGGAATTGTAAAACTTCTCACCACTCAGGAGATAAACAGTTTTTCATGGTTCCTAGTCGAGAATTCATTTTAGCGTATGATTATGTTTCACATTTACATTTCATCCAATATAGTTCAATGTGAGATAAATGCAAAGGTATCATACAGTCTGAAAATCTCAGTGTTTGTTTTTAAACAGTCTTCTCTGTGTTATGTTTGATCTTTTCTTAATTTTTTCTTTTTAATATGAGACTAAGTCATACTGCAAAGCTCAAGAGCTCTTAGCTTCTTTGTATGCAGACAGTATCAGTGCTAAACTACACTTTCACATCTCAGAGTTATTCTGTAGTTTGCAAAATGAAATGTAGTGTCAGATTGACTGAATCTTGGTATTCTGTGGTTCTTTCCCAATGGCCACTTCCAAGTTACTAATCTTTGACATGTGCATCACTAAAAGACAAAAAGTACTGACCTCTTCTAGAGGACTTTGGAGCTGCTCCTCTGCAGTAAGGGTGTGAATAAAAATAATTCACTGAATGTGATGACATTAAAAATATAAGATGAACACAATCAATGTGAGAGTAAACTCAGCTTAAACATACATGTATGATTCTGGTAAAACTTGAGGATGGTAAATACAACAAAAAAATGAAAATATGATACGGTCCCATGTCTTAAATGCCTTAACACAAACACTTAAGTGATTATCAAACCACAGAATGCAAAGAACCAGATAGTACTCAAGAAAATACCTCTAACAGAAGTCTACTCAGATAAAGTAGTTTAAAATACCAATGTGAAGTCCATGCTGAAATGTAGTGGTATTTAATGTACAAGCTGGGAGGTAGGATATGGCTCTAAAACTTTCAAGGCAGCTGGATGTCAGCCATTTCCTATTAATGATGCCTGGGCCAGAGCTCGTAGAAGTCTACTTGTTCTGAATACATGTACATCTGCTAAAGCCTTTTCAAGAGTCATCTTACAACATGAACATCAGAGTACTTACTACTTACACTTGTAAACAGTTTAAGCTTTAACTAGATCTATAATATAAAGGAAAACGCCAGAAAGATGGGTAGATAATGCAGAGAAAGTCACAGATTTTCAAGGAAAGTGCTGTACTTACTGCCATTTATGATACTAAAAAGTACACATACAGGTACTTAAATACCTGTACTTAAGAATCAAAAAGACTTAAAGAATCAATACTTAATATTGTATCAATACTAATAAGAACAGGTACTTAAATACCTGTACTTAAGAATCAAAAAGACTTAAAGAATCAATACTTAATATTGTATCAATACTAATAAGAACAGGTACTTAAATACCTGTACTTAAAGAATCAATTCCTAAGTACATATCCATATAAATAAAGGAGATGATATACCTTGGAAGTGCTTAATACCAGAGATAGAGTCTTCATGCTTCTAGTGTTCTTTAGTACTTCATTTTCCTCTTCTTTTGGGCTTTTCATGAAATTTGTAGAACAGCTCAGCAATGAACATTAAATCATACGTTAATATAGCTAAATGTTAAAGGATTCATGCAACATAAATCTGACTCAGAACTTAATATAAAAGCTCAGTCATCACTTGCTCAGAAAATCTTAAACCAGAAGACAGGGGTGAATATTAAAACATACGAGCAGAACAAACATTTGATTTTGGTGATGCTAAAGACTGTTCTTGCTGCTATTTCATAGTGTTTTGAGTTTCATGCTTCTCTTTTTAGCCACGGGTTCTAAAGCATGTCTGAGTGGGTCCTCAGCTGGGAGAGGAAGAGTCTAAGTGATAATGCGTATCAGTTCTCACTTACGTGATGTACCCTTTGATCACAATGAACAGCCTCCCTTTATTTCACCTTCTCAGAAACTCCCTATTTCATAGCATATGACCTATAATCTTAATGAGCAGTAACACTGTCTATAAGCAGCACTCCTATGCAGATTTTGAGTCTAGACGATACCTATGTTGAATGGCCACAAATAAAACACAAAATATATGACAGTTGCAGCAAGGCAAATGAAGCAATTAATTAATTAAATAATGCTACTGTAAGAAAATGCTGCTTTTTCAGTATAATTGAAAAAAATGCTTAATACAGTCATAGGGTATGGATCATCCAAACACTTGCTAGAAAAACAGTGAAACCTAATCACTGAAAGAAGCGAGGATGGACTGCAAAGCCCCAAACAGGTTATGACTCAGCTTTCCCAAGAAATGATACAAACTAAAGGTGTGGAATGGATTTCACAGTACAGTATTACTTCCTATTTCTATCAGATATGAAGAAACACTGTAAAATCCACAGGTATATTAATAACCTTTCAAGTATGAGAGCTCAAGGAGAAACAAACAGCATATGCTCCACAGAAGGTAATGGAATAATTTTTTTGTGCAGAAAAATACTGTGTTTTCTCATCCAGTTATTAATTTGGTGTTAGCTAAATACATAAGAAACTCACCAAGCTATAAACACATCATTGAAACCAGTGATGAAAATACTGCTTTTTCTTGACTCAAAGGGAGCTTTTTAGGAAGACACGGCATTATAAACAAACCAGTTTGTGTTACAAACACAAACCTCATATCAAGTGCCTATATATATGCCTATATATGTCCCTATACTTTATGGTTTCATGAGCTGCTATTTATACACAAATAATTGACTGGTTCCATAGATCCCCAGCTTTTATTCACAACTATTCACTCCCACAGGAAAGTTTGGGCACTTAGGAATTTAGAACACTTAAAAACCCAAAAAGATTCCAATTTGCTCCCTCTGACCTCTGTGAAAAGGAGGGCTTGTCTGGCTACCCTATGGCACTAACACAGGAAAAGACACTCAGAATGTGCTGTCACTGGTCTCATTGTTGGGTGTTAATCATAGTCAGATTTTGCTTCCCAGTTGAGCCACTGCTTCCCTGAGGTTTCAGCCCACATGGCACTGATGCAGAGCACACAGGGTGCAGGTTTCACAACGTGGTTCAGTAGGCTGAGCCAGTATCTGTCAGAAACAGAGGCTTCCTCATTCCACTGGACATGCATTCCTATACCATGCTGGCAGCTGGCACTGATCCTTGCCTGACATGCCCATGGTGACCTAGTTCAGGGAGCTCAATCTGTAAACCCCTCCTGCGCTCAGGATGGTGCCAGTGCTAACAGAGAGGAAGCAGCAGGAGAATGCAGCTCAGTGGGTGTGGAAAGGGCCATTTCACTCACTGACCGTTGCATCAGGCTGGTTTAGCCACCCTGTAAAAACACACGGGTTGGCTGGCACACAGGTAGGGCAACAATGATGAGGAACAAATACACCCTTGAGGGGAACCGTAGTGTAAAGGTTTCTTTATAGAGGAACAAAAGGGGCAGCAGAAGTAGATGAGCACTGTCAGATATAATCTGGAATGGTTTGTCCTTCAGCTGTTACAACTGGCAGCAAAATCAGGAAAAGAGATCCTTCTTTTAGACAAGAATGTGATCAAATAGTATCAGAAGACTCTTTCAAATAACAAGCAATGGGAAAAGATGAGACATAAGGAACTAAGCCATTCCTTGATGTGTTTTTCTTTCCCAGGGAATCAATGGCAATTCTATGCAGATGGCCCTGCTCATGGCGATAAGAAATACTGCCTGACAGATAACATACCAACAAGTCCAAACTGCCACACCAAAATCTTTGAAGTCTATATTTGAAGGGAATAAAACACACAACAAAATACAAACACATACACAAAAAAAAAAACCCACCAAAAAGCCTCACCCAAAACCAACCAAACAAAAAATCCCAACAACAACTATCAAATAACAAAATGAAAAACCCCAACAACACAAAAAACCCAAACAAAACCCCCAAAAGACAAAGAAAGCTGAAGGAGACAAGTTGAATCTATCTCTGGGATCACATCTGCATCACCTCCATTAAAGGTAACAGGAGCCAACTCCCAACAAAGGAGTCCAAGTCAGCAAGAAGAAAGGTAACAAAGAAAGCTAAAATTTGTTACCATTCAAGCCTCCCATGTACTTTTTTTTTCCTTACAAAACAATGACCTGCTAGTTTCATTGATGAAGTTATTGAAAATGCAGAGTTTTTGGCCTCAAAGTTTTTGGACCCAAGTAAGATGCCCATTAGTATTATTTTCCCCTGTGGATAAAGGGGGGAAATCCCATGCCTCAACATCCATTACACTTGTCAGAATAATTTAAGTTGGCAGAATAACTTAATTGTAAGCCATGCCAGAAGAGATTACAACATTATCAATTAATATAGATGGTAGCTCCATTCAGTTATACCCACTAGGCAAAGTAAGCATGGTAACAGACACCACAAAGAGTATATATGATTTTAAATTTTAAGCATTGGCCTTCTTAGTCTTATTTAGAAGTACAGGATTACCAAGTACCATTTCAGCAATGAAGTCCAATCCTCTTATGTTGCAGACAACTCTTCAATAGCCAATGAATCTAAAAACTTCAGAAAACAGAAATAAGAGAAAAGAGACTACTTTTCTATAATCACAAGACAGTAAAAGTCACTGTATTGCAGAAAATTAATAGCCTTTCTCTGTCCCGTAAGAGAAACAACTTTAGAACACCACAGACAGGCCCAACAGACTATGTGACCTGAAGAAAATGAACTCTGCTTATCAGTTCCCATATAAGCAGGAAGTCTAAGTGAACACTTCTACAGGTACACTCACCCAGCACCTCAAGCCTTACAACAACCAGTTACTCATACTTGAGAGAAGATTGAGGAAAAGTACAAGAGTAAACTAGCCAATTTACATAGCAGATAGAAAGTAGAGCTCCTCAAGTAGCTTGTGAAAACTTAGAAACACAGAATTAGTTGCTCACAAATAAAAACAGTGGAAATAAAATATTTCCAGTACACTAGTTCAGTTACAGACTCTTAGCATCTTGTCTAAGCAATTAGTGCACAGACAGAATACTAATGTCCCAAGCAATTTTTTTCAATCCAGAAGCTCACTACTCTACATAATTCAGCAAAAAATTCATTTAATGTACAGACAGTTATAATTTATAATTTTCTGACTAGCAACTCTCCAAAGCTCTGGATATGTTCCCTTATGTTTGTGACCATCCAGTAGGCTCTTCTTCTTTCAGTTAAATACAAGCAAGACTATCTAAGCTTCAGAACAGAGAGATTTGCACCTGCAAGCAGATGGTAAGGGGGAAGACTTGCTCTAGTAGAGTGGCACACTACCACAATGCAGGATCCCTGCTGCTGGTCAAGGGACCACACATGGTCTGGGCAGCCAAGCAACAATGCTTCCTCCTCAACAGTACTGCTTCTTGAAGGGGAAACTGTCTGGCACATTAGCTTGCACAAACAGGAGGGAATAAGAGAAAATGAAATAAACTATCTTGAGCCAAGAGAATAAGGCTGCAGGCTATCATGCAGATCACATAGCATAGTGTTTTACAGCAATCCTAAACAACGTGAACTATTCTGGACTTGGGCAAAAAGTATGTACTACAACATCCCAACATGACTGTGTGCTGCAACCAAAAATAACCCACAAAATTCCAATACACCAAAAGTCCTCTTCTAGTAAAATGCTGTAACAACATCCTCAACAACTACAGTATGCCAGGAAAGAGAGATTTAAAACTGATACAAGATACCCACAATGACTGTATCCTTACCAGTTTTCTCCTTCTCCAGAACAGTATCAAGCAATTCTTTCCTCTGATTTTACAAGCTCAGTCTTGATACAATTTAGGTTCCCTGTTCATACTGGGGACAGGATTTCATTTCAACAAATCCCTTCAGGTCATTCTCCTTGAGGCAAGCAGCCTTTCAATTTCCAGCCTGCAGAACCTTCTGTGAACACTATAAATTGAAACCTAGTTTCTAAAATTTCTGTTTCATCCATCACCTTAATTCTTCCAGTGTATTAAAAACATCATACCACCCCAAGCTTAGTGGCGGCAAGGCTAAGTTTACTGAAGTCTTAAGTCTTCTTTTTTATGAGTCTTTTCCTCACAGGTTCATCACCTTAGCTTAGCATCTCTTCTTCACTTTAGAAGAAACAGCAACAATCTCTTTGAAATGGAGGGACAAGAGATTTGGGTACCACATAAAGGAGGACCTAGCAAGGTTTGCACCAGGACATGGGAAGATATCTTCCTCTACAATTCATCTTTGGTATTAGTCTGTTCCATAATTACACCAAACCGACATGAGTGTCATCCAGCAATTAACCAAAATACACAGGGTCCACTCTTACTCTATCACCTCCTAGATGATGAGATGTCAGAATTTAATAGCATCATCTACTTGGCACAGGCTTTTGTACTCAGTCTGCTAAATTTCACACCATTGCTGTTACACCAAAGTTTACTGCATAAGGAAGACATGCATTAAAATAGCTCAGGCTTGAAGATCTCTAGGCTTTGTCAATACTTCTCTTAGCTTCCAGCTATCTCACCCATGAAATCATGATGGTGAAACATGATCTACTATACTGCAGAGCAATTCGATGAATACTTTTCAGGTTTGGTGGATAATCCTCTTTTGCATCACCTTCCTGCAAGTGTGTAAAAATACAGTTTGAGAAGTAACAGTCTTATTTGAGAGAGAGCTCCTACACAAGCCACTACCATCACGGAAACAAATTACTGAGCCACTGCTTTAAATGTCACCTTTTCATCAGAATATAAAATTGTATCAACAAGTTGAACAGGTTGCTAACCAAGCAGAGTCTCACAAATACATGCAGTCTTGTCCAAAAAACTGGTACATATTTGAATAACTCTGACTAACTGCAACAACCATTCATGAAGATTACTCCACAACTATTGCACAACTCATAGTTCTCCTAATTTCCATCTTATACTTCCTTGTTGTTGGTTTACATTCTTCTGCCTTTGTAGCAAAGCAACTCTGTATCTCTGCATTCCTACATATTTAACTTGAGGTAGGTTTATGAAGGCAATCACAATTCCATGCAGACTAAGATTTCACAGTACTTGCAGCTGAAAAGTGCACATCTGCCATAAATGAGAAATAAGGTGTTTTTTTTCCTTCCCTTTGACAGGAGCACTACATGAAAAAAAACAACCTACACAGAAACACACAGCAGAAGAAAATTATACTGATCCTTTCAGCCACAGACAGTACAGCCTGAGCTTGAGACAAAGCTCTAATGAAAACACAGTGTCAGTGTCCTTTTTCCTATGTTAAGAGGGCCAACTTTTGTCCAGTATACACAGCTATGGCAGAGAAACTCACATACTCAAATATTGTAAAGGGAGATAATTGGAGGCAAAACACCCAAACATCAAAAAAAGACCCCACAAACACAAAGGACAAAAAGAGAAAGCCAGGGAACATGGAATCAAACTTTCAGCACACTTCTAACATACCTGCTCAAGTACCAATCATGCCTCACTGAGCCTGGCTAGAAGAAAAGTTGGATGAGCATTTTTATCTACTTCCTAATGAGTTTAGATTTACAAAGATTTGTGCATTTAAACTGAAATCACAGAATAATCAACAAGCTGTAGATTTTATTACACTGTGTTTTAAAAGACACAAAGCAGTCATTATTCTCCACCAGAGTGAGAAATAAAGCAAGCAATAGCAAGTCTTACCCAAAAAAAGCATCAGCACTTCCTGAGCTTTTCATGAAGTAAACCTCTTGGCACATTTTATAAAGCAGTAATTGTCACCAGTGGCACTATATGGTGAACAGGCTCTTACAGCCTGTGCAATCAGCAGCTTTCAGGTTATCGTGTATTTGTAAAAAGGAGACATTTTGAGGCATGGCTGGGAGGTAAAGTGACTTGAGACGCCTAATTTTCCAACATTGTTTTCCAGCCAAGAAACCTTCCTTTTCAGTATCCATGTAACCACCAAGGCCAGAACTTGCAAACAAGCACATAATAGCCAACTTCTCCTCTGAGAGTTGACAAGACAGATAAAACACCTACATGGTTTACAAACATTCAAACTAATTTGAATTTGTTCTTTGCTGTAATTTGAATTTCACAATTTTCAATTCTTCAAACAAAAACAAAAGAACACACAAAGACACCAACCAACCAGGTTTCCTGGTCCAACAGCAGCTTTGTGGCCAACATTTTCAGAGTTCCTTCCCAGGTCCTTGTACCTGAAAAACTCACATAGTCCACTCAATTCAATTAACTATTGTATTCTACAATTCTATTCGCATAAAGTAGTTACAAAAACAGTGACTCACACACTTGCAGTATTTATCAATGTGCCTGTATGAATAACAGGAAATGGCACCACAGAGGTCTGCACCTTCTACTTCTTCAGAGTTTAACCACTTAATTGCTGTATGAGAAGGAAGGTTATCGCATGTCTTTTAATGGAGCAATGCAGATGCGGTTACAGCAAGAAAATCCAAGGAAACAGAAACTGGAAATATCAGTGTATCACAGTTAAAAATTTTATAGCTTACATGCAACACTTTTAGCCTTACAAAACCATCTTTGACACTCTTTCCCCATATTATTTTCTAATCTGATAATTCTTGGGAAAAAATGTTACTCTATAACCCTATATACATTGTTGTCAAAGGTTTTAAATGTGACCATTTTGAAAGGAAGCTTCACCTCAAAAGAGTTTCACATCCTACATCTCACAACAGAGCTTGATAATACTCACACAATTTTAATACTTTGGCTAGTTAGCAAGATCAGCTCAGGTTGTCAAGGCTGAAAAGTGCCATGAAAGCCAAATTCTAGCTGCCAATTTATTTGTTTCCTGTCCCCAACCTCCTCTCCACCTTGTTTTTTACTTTCCTCCCAATACAGAAGTGCAAGTAGTGCAAGTGGAGTTACAATTATGGTGTTCGGGTAAATGACAGCCCTCGCAGCCGTAAAAAACAGTGTTACTGAAAACTGGTATGTGAATTATCAAAAGCACGTCCGTGCATACTTACATACAGATAGGTGTATGTTTGGCCTATATAGTCCCTGCTCATTTTCCATCATCTGAGTAAAAATAAAAAGAAAACTTAAAAAAAATCCCTTTTCACTCCATTTTGAAAGATAAAAGTAGGTTTTCCAGAATGTAAATACACATTTTCACAATGCTTTGTTCTCTTAGCAACATCTTCAGTATGTTATTCTATGCATTTTTCTCTCACAATTGATAAAGTGATTTAGGTACATTAGATAGCAAGGTTTAACTTACTGCTTTTTGCTATTAGCATCTCTGCTTAGTAAAGTACCAAGCAGAAGTAGAGCTGACTCCAAAACTGGCAAGATCCATTGTAGCTTTCGTTCAACAACATACAAGCGTTTCCCTAGTGAGTGCAACAGGTTCAAACAAGCTTGACCTTCAAGGTCCTCAGATACCTCTTCCTACTTTCTGAATTAGCAAGAATCAAAAAGTTGCAAAGTATACTGAAATGCAAATACCATTCTTCAATTACAAAACGTTATTTCAGCAGTCTGTACCTGGTTTAGAAAGCACATGAAAATTTAAAGGAAACTAAAACAACCAAAAAACAAACGTGGGAGTAGTGGGGTGAAGCAAGGAGCTACCTTTAAGACCGGGAACCAAATCCTTTCAATCCACATAGACTAACACAGTATATATTTATACCATAAAATTGTTTGATTACCTCTTCCTAAAACAGTTTAAGCAATAACATATTTCTCACAATACTGCATGAATTCCCAAGGAAAGCCAATCATAGGAGATAAATAAGTATTTTGAATAGTTTAGTGTGATTTCAAGACCTTTACTTGCTTGCTAACTATGGTGAGGCTTCTAATACTGATGAAAAGAAACTCCTGTCTTTTGGGCATGCTGAAGTGAAAGCACTGCAGCAGGGTATTTAAAATGCACAGTCACACCACCTGCAACTGCAGGCAGAATTAAAATTACAAAATATCTTTAGCAAATTTGTTACTCTCCCATGATAATGTTTACCACCCCTTGAAATGTCATGGTTAAATGATTAATTAATCTTTGTAGGAAGCCTGCATCTGACCAACGCAAGTAATATATATAATTTCAAATTTGTGAGATGAGAAAAAAGGTGTATGCAAAGCACTAATCAAGAGCACAATCTCATTATATGTTCCAAAGTATTGGATCTATAAATCTCACAAGACTGCTTTGGTAAAAAAGCTTAAGATAGGCCAACCTGAATAGCCATAAATGTGTTGGAAGAAATCACATACGGGCAAGAAAAATACATATGGGTGATCCTGTGAGTATTCACAATCCTAAATTTCTTTTTTCTTATTCTCCCCAGGCATAAATGAAAACAAGCCAAAGAACGGAATAAACTCAAACATTTTCGTAAAAGGACAAGGACTGTTAATTATTTCTTCTGCAAAAACACTGTCAAACACTAGAAAATGCATTTTTTTAGCTCAGACACACCATTATCTCTTATTTCCAACAACTCTAAGTTTTATGTTAAGCAGTGCTTACACCTCCTTTATTACTTTCAATCAAACATTCCTTTTACATAGCCCATTTGCTTTCTTTAAGAACCTTTCTTATTCAGATGATTTTTTTTTAATTCTAGTTACTGTCAGAAGTATTATAACATAATAAAGACTTAAATAATTTACAAGGGAAAACAGTGATGATTACTAAAATATTTCAGTATTTGCATTTCACTAAGCTCTCTCAAAAGGCAAGTTGGCCTAGGAACTTCAGGATCCTTTCATTCAAACACAATTCTGTCAATAAAAGCTCACCTGTTAATTTATTCACCTTGTTTGCTTCCTGCCTGCAGCTAAGTAAGAGGAAAATTAAAGAATTCTTCCATGAGAAGGGGAAAAAGAGGTTGATTTTGCAAAATGTAATCTTTCAACATTGCTTAGCTTAAGTATTAAATTAGAATTTGGGTTCCCACATGAATATAGGAAATTCTAAAGCCAAAGGTGTTTTTAATATTCATCACTTTCTCTATTGTGAGCCTCTGGGTAACTAGATCTACCTAACAGTCAAGAACCTACCTTAGGGATAAATGAAGAATGGATTTACAAAAAAGGTATTTTGTGCAACTCTAGAAATTTAAGTTCAAAAAGAAGTTAAAAACACCACTGAACTAAACCATACAACAACTATCCTGAGATTTACTTACTCTTACTCTTGTAGTTTTATGGCAACATTTCACAATGGAGTAATTCTGGGTTTTTAAAATTATGTTGAAGTAAAAGCTTTGGTCCTTTTTAAATAACTGTATGTCACTTTTAAAACAAAAGCTCTGTCAAACATCCCACAATATTTTACCATCCACTGGTATTTTTTCACAGAAGTAGGTGAATTGATGAGGTTCTTAGATTTCTTTCCTCTTTTTCACCTAAAATCTACAGTAGACTTTAATATACTTTGAAATTCACAAAATATTACAAGTTTATATTACATGCCAAGCTTATGCAGCATTAGAATGAATAAACGCCTCAGTGCTGCAATACTCTGTCTGTAACCAATCATATTAACATACCATTTTTAAACTGAACCCTATTACCTGACTCTTGGCCAATTTGAAACAAGCCATTTGTTTTGGGTTTTTTGTTGTTGTTGTTGTTTTGCTACCTAACTTTTTAAGTGTTTGCACATCCCATGCTGTAAATATGAAATGCCCAGCCTCCACTGCTGTGTTCTGAAGCTAACCTGTGACTGCCAAAGCACATTTGTTTGGGAAAAAACCTCCACATAACTAAATATTTCCTATGTAATTGGCCTAAGGAAAATTGTTCTATGTCAGAAATATGAATAGGAGACTGAAGTTTGCAATGACACTTTAACATAAGAGAAGTCACATAAACCTTAACACTTTATAAACCTGAATACTGACATTGTGTTGTCTCTGAAGAACTTTAATAAACCACAATATACCCACGTCTTTATTTTCTTCTATAAAGTAAATCAGTACCTGTAAACACAACAATGGTTTCATTTTTAGGAGTCCAGAGACCTAAAACTTAATTTTGGAACATCATGTATTCTTTTCAAAAAGACTGTCAATCAAATCAAAGACAATCACACAGCATTCGAGAAACAATGTTCAAGCAGGCAGCTCTACAACTGCAGCAGTCTGCTCACATGCCCTGATCTGACTTCCAACTTCAACAGTGATTCCCAGACAGTGGCATTTTCATCACAGTAGTATCGATGAAGTACTCTCACTTCTTTAATCCTGTTATTAAGCCAAAGTCCAAACAAGCAATACACACGGAGCCTTTCACGCTACTAAGAACGCAAACTTTTCTCCTACAAACCCAACAATTTCCAGTTATCNACCCATCCACCCACCCGCCCGCCGCATTCCTCCGTGGCTCCGTTGCCCAGTCAACCGGGACGTGCCGCCGGGCCTGCCGCCCGAGTTCCCCCCGGGCGTCCTCACACCTGACCCGACCCCGGGTTAGGCGGGGGTCCTCTCTGCACCGCCAGGCCTGAGTTATTAGGACGGTTCCCCTCTCCCTCGGCGTCACCCGCTCACCTTTCTTTCCGCTA
>VYZS01043645.1:2359-25663 GCA_013400695.1 Neodrepanis coruscans | reverse complement strand
AAAAAAAAAAAAAAGATCGTTTCCAAGTCAGAACTTTCATACACAAAAGGATTTGTTGTCAAGGTTATGTACAGACTTACACACACATATATGTTCTTATATATACCTTGTGAAATAAGTGTGTAAGCGCTGCCATTTTTGACAAGCTTTCTATTTCCTTCTCTTTCTCTATCTCAGCATGGCTTCACCATTTATTTGTGGTTTTTCTCCCAGTCACTGTATTTTAGTGGTAAAGTGACACATTTTTGAGTTTCTTATACATATACTGCTCTTCATTCAGATCACTAGAGCTGTGTACTACATGATTAGTTAGTGAATCTAAAATTTCGGGTTCACTAACCACTTTAGGAGACATTGTGAGAAGCTGATACAAGGCTATGTCTTTGTTAAGTACCTGCACATATCAGAAAACGCATTCAGTGGGAATTTCAGTCATAAACCAGCTTGTCATATGGTGTACACACACTAGAAAGCTTGTATCTTCAGCATTTGGAGTGTCTTAAAAGAGATGCTATCACAGCTCAGCATTAGTCTTTCATGCTGACCAGTTTTCATTACAGGAATGCTTTATACTACTCTGTAAGTAAATAGTTATTGACAGATAAAACACTGTGAGAGAGACACCAGCAATTGGTCTCTATCCTAGGCAACTCCTAGGTTTTGCAGGATTAATAAAACGCCTTATCATGCAGTGCAATCGGCTACCCTTTTTATCAGCTCTTGCGCACCACAGCAGGCATACCTGCTGAATTCCCACGTTTTTGCAGGCAGGTCCTTATGGCACCACTTCGGTAGAGCTCAGCTCCAGTTCACGGCATTTCTCCAGTGCACCAGTTCACCCATGAGGGTGGTTTCCTGCATTAGTCCCTGCATGCAGTTCATCAGTCGCCTAAGTGCACAGAGATGAAGGGTTAACTCAGCACCAGGCTATTCAAATTGCTTTTAAACAAGTTGTGTTCCAGGTATTGTGAGTTTCCCTATGCATTACTTCTACTTTGATTGTTGTGACCTTCCCTGCTTGCTTAGATAAAGGCTTCCTGAAGTTAATGGCGAATACTGTAACTCTCAAAATGGAAACCCACCTCACTGACTCTGATACAGCTTTCAAAGGAAAGCTAATTCACTATACTGATTGCATTAACTCTCCTGCTCAGGGCAAGCTTGTAACTCATGATCTTTCACCACTAGGCCACAGTGAAAGACAGGTCCAGTCTGAAGGATGGCTGGTCCAAGAGGTCTGTCTCCATCTATTAGATACTGTAGCTGATTTTTACCAATTTCTGTGCAAGTCTATTTCTATGACTCTGGTATTAGCCCAGGCTTATTGCTTCCACAAGACTCAAGCTTATAGCATCACTGATTTCTATTTTATTGTGACTTCCTGGCATAACCACGTTATCTGTCCTAGCTATTCACCTCAGAGATGGGGATGCAACATTCCTTACTGCCCTCTCTTTAACATTTTGTGCTGAGAGTTTAAACAACCTGGCTGACATTAAGAAGCATAGCCTTAAATGTATTTCATGCAGTTGCCCTCTGTTGGACAGACAAGTGCAGAGATAGTAATCAAATTGCCAGAGATTCCCCAGAGTAGAAAACCAATTCAAAGTCTTCTAGGCATTGGGCCAGCACTCAAATGGAATGACCATACTTCTGACCATGTCAATATGCACATGGTTTGTTATATAGATAGTCGTAATTCCAAATGAAACCAGTAGTGGACAATTTCACATGAAAATGCCATAGAAAATCTCTCAGAGACTGAAAGTTTGACTTACTCTGCTCAGTGATCTGCAAGCTCTAAATACTTATACAGTCTCCCCAATATCTGTTGTAGACTCCAGCCATGATAAACAGACCTTGTGAAGAATAATCATGTGCAGGTACCCCCAAAATGCCAGGAAGTGGAAGGATTTAGGAAAATTTATTTCCAAAAGCTGAGAACACTGAACATGTGTTCAGTGCACTACTTTTCTCTCTCCAGGCCTTCTTAATGCCTTACCTGGCCCCACCTTGCAAGGCCTCCAAGGTTGTCCAAAAAAAATTTATCTTTTTAGGAAATTAACTCCTCTGCAAGGCAGGAGAAGGAAAACCATCAAGTATCTATAGGAAGATGTTCCTTCCAGGCAGCAAACGCTTTCTTGACTGACAGAAACTTCCCAACTCCTCAAATCAAATCTTACAGAAAAGTTCGTCTATATCTACAGATCCATTTACACTGTCATTAAAACCAAACATGATTCGAGGAAGGAAAAACCTCCCTTCAAAAATGCTACATACTTAATGTTTACGAAACATGGGTGGAATTTGAAAGAAATGGGAGTACAGGCAAGATGCTGTGCTCTGGAGTCACACACTCTATGTAGAGTCACACATTCAGACTACTACTCATACCTTTTCCTCCAGACATCTAATTTGAATGCCATGCAAACCCAGGGTTAGAAGTGCATATTGTAAAGGGAAAAAGAAAGGTATTTTCAGCCAGGAGCTGAGAGCATAGATGCATGCCTGAAAGGATAATTGATCTAGAGTCAAACTGCAGGATTCATCTTAGCATGGATCTCTCTTGAGTTTCAAAATCTCTATATGGGATCTGAGAGTTTACAATGTAGATAAGTTCAATCCAGTCCTCAAAAGAGGCAGTTTGGCAGGGATCTGCCTTGAATCAGAAGTTCTTCTTGTACAAAATATGCAAGT
Organism: Neodrepanis coruscans; assembly: GCA_013400695.1. Lineage (NCBI taxonomy): Eukaryota > Metazoa > Chordata > Aves > Passeriformes > Philepittidae > Neodrepanis > Neodrepanis coruscans. Next base: position 22,966 of record VYZS01043645.1, on the reverse strand, counting down.
CTCCTGTGATTGATTTATCCAGGTTTCTAATTATGCCGACTAGCTTAGTATTTGACTTCTACAAATTCTTAACACAGTTCTCGTCTGTTTGCAAAATCAAGTAAGCAATAACAATCCAACACATCTAATGTTATCTGAGCACAGGCAAAGAGCTAAAACACATCTTCTGATGGCACCTACAGTGTTGAAAATATTGCTTTACAGCATAACAAATGAGGCTGCACCTCAGGTACTCTGTTCAGTTTTGGGCCACTTACTTCAAAAAGGTCATTGAAGTCCTGGAGTGTGTCCAAAGAAGGGCAACAGAGCTGGTGAAGGGTCTACAAAACATGTGCTATGAAAAGCAGCTGAGGGAACTGAGATTGTTTAGTTTGGAGAAGAAGAGACTCAGAGGCTACCTCATGAATCTCTGCAACTACGTGCAAGGAGGCTGTAGTGAGATGGGAGTCAGTCTCTTCTGCCATGTCTCAAGTGAAAAGTTGAGAGGAAATGACCTTAAGTTGCACCAGAGGGGGTTCAGACTAAATATTGGAAAAATTTTCACTGAAAGAGTGGTTAGGCATTGAATAAGTTGCCCAGGGAGGTGTAACCATTGCTGAATGTGTTCAAGACACATCTGGATGTGACATTTGGAAATATGGTTTAAGGGTGATTATGGTAGTGCTGGGTTGATGGTTGACAGTTGAAGTAGATGATCTTGAAATTCTCCTTCGGTCTTGATGATTTTGTGATTCTTGTAACCATTTTCTCTGTTCTCCCCTGCTCACTGGAGGTGGGGGTGGAAAAAATTCCTGAAATTGATGTTGAACTAATTGCTCTCCCCAAAGGCCTGAAGACACACCTCCTTCTCTCTAAAGGCAATGAACCTACAACTCCACCAGATAGCCACTATGAAGGATCATAAGAACCTCCTCAGGTACTTAGACTGGTAAATCTCTGTTGTCAGTGGTCTCTATATCCACTGGTCACACCCTGTTGGCAATCACCTGGACCACAGAAAATGTTTTTCAATCATACTGTCAATTATTTTCCACCTGATTCTTTATGTCCAGCTGCTCATTGCTCTGATTATGTGGAGCAACTCCTCTAAGTGAGAACTGTTCAACTATGGATGCTTAAAAAAACCCCAACCGATTGCTTGAACTTATGGAGCGAAAAATTAGAATCAGCTGTTTAGCATAGCCTAGGAGTCTTTATGTTATGGGAGCTACTGCACCTATACTGAAAGAAAGCCAAGAGGGAATATATTTTTTCTCTCCAAGCCAAGAAGGAACACATTTTGTCATGGCTCTTTACAACAGCAGTGGTAAAAGTCATTTTGAATTCTTGACTTACTGTTGCTTTAAAAGAACCTCACTTGCTGTCTAGGCATTGTACAGGTGGAAATGGGCGTGACTTGGGAAAACAGATTGTCCATTCATTTTCTAAGTTATGTTTTCCTATCTAAACCAGAAATTTCCATGGGCTGATGCCACATCTAACTGAAAGCACAGCTTCTGAAATACCTATAACAGCAACACTAAATACCTACTTTTCTGCCAAGTGACTTAGAAAATAAGTTGTATGGGGCAAGTATAACTTAAGAGCAGACAACATGTCTTGCATGACTCATACCAACCCCTGCCTGCTATTCTGGTGGGCAAGGACATGAACTGGCTTCACAGCCAAGCAGCTTTCCCTCCTCAGACTCTGTTTGTGGCGCTTATCAGGGTGAAATCAATGTTTGTTTCCTTTCTCTGAGTGAACCAGGGGTGTAGAAAGAGGGGTAATCTCAAATCACAAAAGCCAAAATGAAGAATTTAAGGAAAGATGAAAATTGTAACAGTCCTTTTACCACAGATGAGAGAAGAGAAGAATTTTAACTTGAAGAGAAGGTAGGGTGACTCTGTTATCACTGTTTCCACATTTGTCTTTGGTTTCTGCAGCACTGTTCCCAGCTGTCAGCTGGAGCAGAGCAGTCTGTGCCTTTGTGCACACTTACAATAGTAAGCGCTGTGTCCTGGGATCACTCTCTGCCTCTGCATTCTTAAAAAAAGTATTTTCAATTTTTGACATTTTTAGTCAGAAGTAAAATTGGCCAAGTGCGTTATTAAATTCAGCCTCAGTTTCAAGAAAGGGTTGAGTGTGGGTGTGTCTGACCATGACTACACTGAGAAGATAACTGTTTCTAGGAGAAAAGTGTCAACTTTTATTTTTAGGAGAGCCAAGTTGGCAGATACTCTTGGCTTCCACTGCATAATTCATGTAAAACAAAAAAAAGAAAGAAAGAAAGAAAGAAAGAAAGAAAGAAAGAAAGAAAGAAAGAAAGAAAGAAAGAAAGAAAGAAAGAAAGAAAGAAAGAAAGAAAGAAAGAAAGAAAGAAAGAAAGAAAAGAAAGAAAGAAAGAAAAGAAAGAAAGAAAGAAAGAAAGAAAAGAAAGAAAGAAAGAAAGAAAGAAAGAAAGAAAGAAAGAAAGAAAGAAAGAAAGAAAGAAAGAAAGAAAGAAAGAAAGAAAGAAAGAAAAAGAAAGAAAGAAAGAAAAAGAAAAGAAGAAATTTAACTGGTGCTGCCCAAGAAAACCAGACAGACACATGAAAAAGGAATGATGTACCATATAAAGGATTAAATACACGTACACACAGGCAGGACTCTGCTTTATAGGATTCGAACCATATGCACATCTACACATACACATGCACTAACTTACACCAATAAATCATTTAGCCAGACTATCTGTCTGGTGTGTGGAACAGAAACACACTTATGAAATCTATTTTCTTATTTTAGCAGCAGGCCAATAATTGATAAAGAGCCAGACCGGGGGCTCTGAGTTTTATATGACAGATATACAAGGCTGCCATTCTCCTCCTGTGTACTTTGCCCCTTCTCTTGCATGCAGCAACTCCAGCCTGAGAGCAAACAAAGCCCCTCGCGAGCTGGCATGGACTAGGCTCCTCAGCAGCTGCCCAGCACCCCTGCGAGGGCAGTGCATATCTTCTGATTCAGCTAAAGCAACAAGAAAAAAGTACCCACGGGGGTGACTCCACAGAGGCAGGAGTCAGCTGTGCGTATGGCCCTTTGGGTAAGATCTGGACACACGGATGTGCTTCCAACACAGTCTCAAGCCTCCCTCAGCAGCATCCCGGCAGACAGCAGTGGCACAGGGGTGACAGCATGGTATCACTGTAATGAAAGTGTGGGCAAAACAGCAGAAGGAAAAATGCTCTTGTTGCCCTTTCAAAGCCATCTCCACCAGCTCCAGCAATGCCTGGAAGCAGGGAAGCATGGGCAATGCTAGTGAAAATAATGGGCTACTCCAAGTGTCAGGGATTTCCTCCCTCCTCTGCACATTGCCTGCAACACAGTGCCAGCCTCAGACACTACATCAATGAGATATTGTCTGCGGTTTATTTTTATAGGGGTTTTTTTCCTGTATCTCTTTTCTGCATGGTTGTTTCCCACCCTTCCCAAATAAACTCTGAGGCAAAGTTTAGCATATCTCAGCGACAGCCATTTCTGGGTGCGTGAACGCCGGTGTGACTCCACTGGTCCATTGGCTCTGGGCAGCTGCTGGCAAAGGGGCAGGTCAGGCAGAGGAGATTCAGGCTGGATTTGGGCCAGGTGGAAGAGAGTTGCCATGCTGTGGGACCACCCATTCCAGTCTGTGTACTGCCCCTGGAGTAACTTCCACGACTTCAATCCTCTATACAGGTGTTTGCTCACAGCAGAATGGTGTAACAATAGGAAGACAGGATTAATTGTCCGCAGCTGCTAGATACAGACTGCATTTCCACTGGGATAGACCATCTTAAGCACATCACCTAGATTTTAAGTGCCCCTGTTTATTCACTCATTAAAACAGAAAGAAGGCAGCAACAAGTAGAACTGGTATGTGTGTGGTGCTAATATTTACTACCATCTGGGTTTAAATTAAGGGCTCATGGGTTGATCTTGAACTTCACAGGTTATTCCCCAAGAAGTAACTCCATGACAGGGAGCCTGCCTCTGCCCTGGGCACAAGGTAGCACAAAAGGTGGGGTAAGCTTCATCTCAAGGCTGGCCCTGGTGGGAGCAGGATGTTGGGCTAGAGACCTGCCAAAGTCCTTTCCAGTCTGAATGATCCTGTGGTCCCACTGAGTGCTCAGCCCAGACTATCTGCTTCTCCCAGGCTTTTTGCATCCTGTCTTCTGCTCCTCATTCTCCCTCTTTACACACTATTGACTCTTTATTCCTTTAATGTACTGGTAGAGTGTTAAAAAAAATAGGAAAACACAGACTTAAAGGACAGTGAAAATATGGGGGAAAAAAAGAAAAGAATGAAACACAATCCAATCTGAAATTATTTCCGTGTTGCCTGTCATAACTAAGAGGCAACTCTTTTTCAGGCAGTTCCATTTTTTTGGCCTCTTCATTCACATTAAAGGGCCACAACTTGTCCCTCAGATTCTCTTAAGAGGCAGGACAGGAATAAGCCCCACTTCGGTGAATCTCGCAAAATAGAGTGTGTTTTTCTTCAGTGCCTGGAGCCCGCCAAGTAAGCCTGCCAACAGGAGGTGTTGCTGGCATAGAAAGAGCATTTACCAGGCTTCCCGCTAACCTGATGCTTGTTGTGATCTCCTTTCTCTTAGGCTGTAAGGAGTCCAAGGCTCAGGGGAGTCTGCTTTGTGCTGAGCCCTACACAAATGGGCTGGAGAGGAAGCTGCACTGTGGGTTCTGATTTTCTAATTGCATCTTCCTTAATTTTCTCCTCTACATCATTTCTGTGTAAAAGGATTGGAACTGCCCTAAGGATTTGGCTCATTTTTTGACTCTTAAGACAACTACAGTGCAGAGTTCAGCTTTAAGAAGGCAGTTGTGCCATGCACACCCTGTTGAGTAAAGAGAAACAAGGTCTGTGAGAGTCACCAGAAAACTGGCTTCTCCCTTTCTCTCTGAGGTCTTGTGCAACCTACCAGTAAAACAAAAAGAAATTTGTTTCTTTGGATTCTTGCAAGCTATTTTAGCTACACAGGCAGTCACCACTACTATTAGGTCTGCTCAGAAAGATTTGTTCCAGGTTAGCTTCACTTTTAAACCATATCACTTGCGAAATTATGACTTATGCCCAACAGGGCTTTCCAGTATACCAGAAAACATTCTAGTTTGTGACTGGAGTGTGTTTGTTCTTATTTGATATGGGAGGTCTATACCATGCCAGGCCTATGGGAAGATGCCAGCTGAGCATAGATACCACACACTGGGACTGAGAAGAAACAAAATTCCTTGCACGTTAGTGCTGACATTATAATAATAAATCATTGTAAATTATGATGATTGTGGAGAACAGACCTTGGCATCTGCTTGTATCTTGGCATCTGCCCCTAGCCAGAGAGGAAAGAGTAGAGGAGCAAGGCTCTGCCTTTAACTCATGTCCTCCAGACTGGAGTTTTCCTACTCGGTTATTGACTGACATCAGCAGAGATGTTATAGTGAATGGCTATAGTTGGTAAGATGTATAGCACTTTCATTTGACTACAAATCAAGTAACCCTATTTACATCTTTAAACTGTTCGGTCCAGGAATTTCATGGGAGCTTTACCTTTTAATCCCAATCTACATTTGGTTGAATTTGGCCCTGTATGTGGGAAAAACGCTCTGGAGAAGCACAGTAGTTACTGTACAGACACAGCTGCTGTTTTTCCAAATGAAACACAGTATTTCATCTGTTTCGATGCTGTTTTAAGTCAAATCAATCTGGCCCATGAGTTGCTCTCTACTTCTTTTGCCAGATTTGATTTTTGTGTTTGGAGTTTGAGTTGGTAAGTTAATAATGACAACAACATGTCTGAAACAAGAAGAAATTAACTCTATTTATACCAGCAGAAGAAGAATTACAAAAGGCTGTCAAAAATTTCAAGCAGGCTTTGGTATGCATAGAATATATTCAGGAAATGAGAGTTTGGCAACAGAGAAATACCAAAGAGCTGGGAGGAAGGTCAGCTTGAAAGTAGATTCAGGCTTCTGCTGTGGTGGGGAGATTTAATGAAACAAGCATAGGAGAGGACTACGTCTGTTCTAGGTGCCTAGGCCAGTGATGAGCATGTGCTTAGTGCAGACCCTGCACACTTCCTGTGACACATGAGCTAGACTACAACTACTCACTCCAAGAATTAAATGGTTAAGACAACTGCAGAGCTGCTATGTACAGAGGAGTGAAGAATGTGACATCTTACCAGCTGAAATATTTGAGGCCAAATGTTAAGTTGTTACTCATTGAGAGCTCTGCCATTAAGCTCCCTCTCCCCTGATACTTATGATTAACACTTTGAAACATCAGTATTGCCTTTTGACTCAGAAGAATTCCAGTTAAAGGGAATTTCTTTAGCAAAGTTTCTGACTGTTACAAAAGACTTACAGAGCAGCTGTGTTTTATCCTTTATTCTTCCCTAAGCAGTAAGTAGCCTTTGGGAAGCAGGTGTCTCCAGGTGCCCCAGCACACAGCTCTGGCCTTAGAGAGATCCCCCCAGGCATACAAGCTGCAGTGGTGAGCCTCCCCACACTTTGCCAAGCACTACTGGGCGCCGGCCCCTCTCAGGCTCCCAGGCTGCTGGAGACACATGTGAGGGAGAAGTGGTCCTACATGTAACACACACACACACACACACACACACACACACACACACACACACACACACACACACAGAACCCTCTGTAGTATTAGCATTAGGATGCCTGTTTAGGCTGATGGCTCTCCCTTAGAAAAGCTAGGATGGAGGCACTTCCCAAACTCAGGTTTTGGTCACAGCTCCTGAGAAAGGGAAAGCAAGGTTTGTATAAACATAAAACAGAGACACATAAGTGCCAGAAGCGCATGAAAAATACATAGTGAATGTTTTTTTTCTTTCTACAAACTCTTCCCAATTAAAAGAAAAGGAAAGCAGAAAGTACTTGAAAATAGGTCCTATGGTTGCAGAACCACATTTTTGAAATACAGATCTCTCAAGAATCAAACTACGCTGCCGAATGACTAATTGTGGGGTGACTAATCCCTGTCTCCTCTCCAAAACTATTACTTCACAGTGGCCAAGAAAACATACCATAACGATGTTGTTATTGCATCACTCACATTTACTTGCATTGAGGAAGACTGAGCTGTTTACAGTATTTGTCCGATTACCAAGAGATATGGTTCTTCCATGTCAAAAAAGAAAGGACCACTTAGTCTTCATAGTTTATCCTGGAATGTTGTAAAGGTGTTTGGTTAAATGATTTGGGACTGGGGAGCTGGCTTTCAAGCAAAGAAAAAGAAAAAGTTGGGGGCACAAGGCAGGGAGATGGCAGAAGCAGATGGATTTTCAAGTTGACAGAAAATTAAAACCTGTCTTTGTCTTGCTTTCATTAGTCTTCATTATATGACCACGGCAGCTTTAATTGCTGCCCTGCATACATAAGTAATAAAAATGTACAATGTTTGAATGAACTGTGGCTCCCAAAAGCCATTATAAAAGATTAATGATGAGTACTATTTGCTAACTTAAATGTCTTCAAGAAACACATCTGAGCAACCCTTGTGGTTAAGATGATATTAGAACAATATTTGCTGGACCATTTGTCTCAAAGCATTATGCACCCAGCTTTGATGGTTTTGGTTATTCCATCCTTAGCTAGTCTGAATTCTAGACATATTTGATTGCAATTTACTCACTCCTGACAAGTCATCCCACTCCTGCAATCTAAAGAAAGAGTTTTCAGGAACTCCTAGTTATATTCTGTCTTCAAGAATTGCTGATGTTTGCTTTGATGGCTTTTACTGCCAAAGTCATAGAATATACAGTTTATTAGTAGCACTCCAGAAGTTACTGTGCTAATTAATACAATATCCAGCTGAAAAGAAAAATACACAATCTTTTCTATTTAAATTGGAATCATTGAACTGCCATTGAACTGAATCAATTTGAACTGCCACTTTCCCTTGAGAGACACAGATTTGCCTCTGAATTCAGATGTGAGAGTGGAGTTTTATTTCTAAACAATCAGCAAAGCAAAGACAAATTTTGACATAGTTTTGGCCATCCACCTCTTACTTAACTTAGAAACCCATCCCCAGGATAAAGCAAGTGCTTAAGCAGAGCTGAAAGCACCAGCTCTTGCCTTCTCACTGCTACCACTCAGTCTTTCATGTTTTACCAAGATGTTTACCACTGCATCTACTTGGCACAGTGGAGTACCATGCAAAGAACTGCAAGGTAGAGACAGCACATCAACTCATATATCCATGCTCTGCACAAAGCAGCACAGGTTCCAAAAGTGGCATAGCCCTCGCTCACTATGCCCACTGGAGGAAGTTACACCTCTTGTCAAAGCCCAGATTTGGCATGAGCCTAGCTAGCAGCTTTTCAGTCTGCCCATCTCTGGATGGAGCAAAGGGTCAGATCGTGCCTGAACCTTGCACATATGGCCAACAGATCAGGGTGATAGAACTAAGTCAACCTTCTATCTTTCTCTCTGTTTTTTCCACAGGCAACCACCAAACTTCTTAAATGGGCACTAACAGCTTTTCCATGGGTAAGCACCTCCCTTGCAAAGTCAGCTAGATTCTCTTTTCAGCTACACATCTGTGGGAATGAAGAGATCTACATAGGAAAGTTGAATGTCTGTGTGGTGTACTCTCATATTTGACTTTCAATCCAATTTTCAGAGTATACTAACAGATTTGAGAAGACTTATAAAATGATACCCTGTGGCATAAACCACTTTCTTGGTATTTAGGAATGAACTAGGATTTTCACTAGCAAGAATTTGCTGGCTGCAGAGCTTTTGTGTGCCATCCTTTCCAACATCACTTGTGGAGACCAAAAACTAGACTGAGGGACCACTAAATGATATATTTCCATGTTGCTTTCTGCTTTAGTGCTCATCTCACTATATTCCACTCAATGCTGACTTTCATAACACAGTCTCCTCTGTCAGGAATGGATTATATTGGCTACTTAAGATCTTCCAGGCCCCACACACAATGATGTTCAAGTTTTCGCATTTCCTGTTCCACTCTCATTAGCTCTCTGGTCTCATTTCTGTGCACATGGTCCCATTTCTGTTTCCTGACCACTGTTTGGGAGCTGCCTCTCTAGTAAGTCTGACTCCTGGACTCTCATCTCTTCCTTCTGGGCTGATCCCATTCCAGTTTGTAGACCAGAAGCATTTGCAAGACAACTACCTTTTCTTCAGCACTCAAAAAAAATCCCTCCCAACAACCACCAAACCCACTCTCTGTTCAGCATCACAGAATAGACTGATAGAATTAGGACCATGGGGTTAACTATTTTAGGGGAGGGCAGGATTGATGCTGTTCCCAAGGAGAAGAGAAAGGTCATGGAGAAAGAAGAACATGGCTTAGTGTTACTATTTCACAGTTGGTTGAGTAAGAAATTGGCTCTACTCTTCCCAGCCTCAAAAGTAGGGACAGGAGCCCCAGGCCATGGAGGCTGGCTTGCCAGGTCTTTTAAATCACTGACAGGAGGAACTCCTTTGCTTCTCTGCCTCTTTGCCTGTTGGGAAAACTCCTCAGGGTGGTGCTTAGTCTCCCGAAACTCCTGCTGCTGCAGCTGCCCTGGAAGCCCCCAGACATTCCCAGCAGAGTCTGGACAGCTGCTTTGGTGACAACCTGGGCTCAATTTAATGAGTGTGTTCACGTTCACTTGCTATGCTGGCAACCTGCCAGCATATTTTCTTGAGGCACCTAAGAGAGAGAAGGGAAATGGTGATCTTTTAACATGTTGTTTTTTTGTTTTTTTTTTTTTTTTAATCCAGCCAAACCTGACTGGAATTTCATGGATGAAAGAAAAGGCACCTCTCTAACTCAGGGGCTTTGTCCCTGCCAAATTATAAGTGCCTACTGCAAACAACAGAGGTGTTAGAGCTTCTAAAAAAATAAAAAAAAAAGACTGAAAGAATCTTTTATAACGGAAAATATTAGGCAATCTAAATCTCAGGCCAGCTGGTAGCCGGCAGTATAATATAAGCTCTTTGGAGGAGAGCTGTGCAAATAATGGATTTTCAGAATTTCTTGTCTCCCACTCCCCGCTCCAAGTTTGAACTATTTTAGCTATATTCTCCAGCTGAAATTATTTGCCAAATTCAGCCTGTCACTAAATTCTCCTCAAATTTTTCTTTTCTCCATCGACAGGTTTCTTGTAAAAACAAACCCATTCTCCCACCTCCAGCTTGGAATTATGGTGTTCGCCAGTGACACAATTAGGAAGAAATCTGCCTATGGTCAGCTCTTTTTTTTTCTGCATTCTTGTTGGAGCTCACACATTACAGGAACCAATCTGGCCTGATAGCTGCACCTGGCAGCGTGCAGGGGAGGTTTTCCAGTAGTCTCCACCATCCCTGGACCAGCCAGCACTGGGCTGAGAGCCTTTGCACAGTGTGCAGCTGGAGATTCATTAGGTTGTGGTTTTCAGGCTGAATCTTCACTGGACCAGTCCACAATAATGATGTTTCTGATGTCAACTGCAGACCAGATGTTGCCCTTCAGTGCTGTGCCACTGGGGGGAGAGGCGACGCAGGAGGTGGGAGGCTCTGAGCACTCCCAAGTCAGTGATCCCACGTTGTTTCTTGTAACTCTGCAGGTGTTAACTGTGATGTCCTGGCCAAATCCCATTCTGGCACTTCACCAGCTCTGGCAGTTTACCTACTTAAAACCACCTCTGTGCTTTTAATCACAGGAGTTGTTTCTCAGTTACATTCTTTAGCAACAGATTTGAGCATTAATGGCTGGCAGATGCCTGCTGCATCCCTATCCTGCTGCTCCAGGGGATGGCATAGCTGACATCCTAACATCTCTGATATCCTTTGGGATAAGTAGCAGCCCCATGCACAGGGCTGGAAGAGAGCTGTCCCTCAGTGTCGAACAGAAATTACAGATACACAAAGTGAGGCTGTAGCAGGTCTGCCCATGGTGGTGAGATACTATAAGTGTATTTAAACAAGATGCCTGAGCACTAAAATGTGGTTTCAAAGTAATGAAATGTGGTTGTTTGGCAGTGGCAGACACTGCCTTGTTTTCAGAGGCTGCTTTACAGCTGCAAATGTAACACCACTTCCCTTCCAAAACCTCCCCTGCTTCTTTTTTTTTCCTTCTTTTTTCTTCCCCCATTTTTTTTTTCCTTTCCATTATTAAACTTCTCCTCAGAGAGGTAGAGACAAATTTGCAAACAGAATACTTAGGTCTTCTGTTTAGGTCTTTAAGCGAATGGCGAAGTGTGAGTGCATATTATTGTGGAGCCCATAAACTGCAGGACCAGACAGATAATGTGAGTACCCAAGTTCAAAAATAGGATACTTAAAATTTTGCCAAGAAAAAACTAGTAAAGCAAATGAATCTCTGATGGTGATTAAAAGTGAAGCAAAACTCATAGTGTGAACATAATCTCTTTTTGTTGGTGGTGGTGTTGCATCTTGGTTGGAAGCTATCTGTGCGATCTACAGACAGAAAGGCCTCTATTAATGTCTTGTGCAGCATCAACTGAGCTGGGCAAACTCGGGCTTGGGTTACAGCCCAACTGCTGCAGTGACTTCCATCAGGACAGGCTTGAATCCACCGCTCTTAATTACATCGGCAGAGCAAGGAGGACTTGAGACCACCAGGTCACAAAGCACTGCTGTGAGCTTCAGCAATGTCTGTAAAGCCACATAAGAACAAAGGAGAGTTAAACCAAAACCTCATATTCAGTAATTTGGCAGTAAACATTCATAGAACCATAGACTGGATTGAGTTGGAAGGGACCTTAAAGATCATCTAGTTCCAACCTCTCTGCCGTGGGCAAGGACACGTTCCACTAGATCAGGTTATTCAAACCCCTATCCGACTTGGCCTAAACATCGTACACAACCAAGACTAAAACACTAGTCTTTCCATTGTCCTTACCACACAGCCACTTGAAACATTGTCAATCTTTACTTTTAAATCTGGGAACCAAGTTGCATTCCCTGTCCACAGCTCTGGACTGAACACTCCTTCTAAAGCTTCCTTTTTGCCATCTGAAATCATGATAGAAACTATATGGAGGAAGGATTGTGTTCTAGCTATGGTGCTTCTAAAATAATTGCTTCACGCATAAATATTGATGGTCAGCACTGATTTCTATTTTTACACAGCATAGCTGAAAAGTTAAACGTGAAACAACGAAAAATGTCTTCCTAAAATAACGAGTAAAAGCAACCTCAAGTATAAACAAGACAAAATGAGTTATTTCAGGCCATGTTATTTTTTAATTTTTTCATTCTTTTATCTTTACTCTATCTGTGAGTAAAGCCCCAACAAAGATTAGTTTGGGAATCTTTGAGGCTCTGTAAATATGTTTTGTTGCTAGGTTGTGAAGCATTCCAGCTCCAAGAGACACAAGTTGCACACATTAGCAGAGAAGGAATAAAACTAGCAAAGGCCATGGGATCAGATTAAGAAGACACTGGGTCTCATAGCAATTTTGATAGCTGGAGAAGGCAGCAGAGGGTAATGGCTCTATTCCTTCTGGCAGGAGATGCAATGTAAAGGAGGTGCACCCATTTGTGGCAACGGATACCTGCTTTGCGTTTTATCTGGTCTAGAAATTGCAATACTGTCTAGGAACTTAAAATACTGTGAGACAGCAGCATTTATACTAACACCATTGCTCAAATTTTTCTAAACATGGTCACTGCTCCTGCACTAAGATTTCCTCTTCAGCCTGTTCAATCCCCTCCAGGTTGCAGCCCGGGACATTGCCATGAGAGTAGAACAGGATTTGGCCTCACCTGTTTGATCCATTTGGGCAGCAGAGAGCCTTCTCCAGACAAATAATAGCCTGTACAGTAAGGTCTCCCTGATTCAGTGCCTGGTGAGTCACTCACTGGTCACTCATCTGTTGCCTCTCTGGTAGCCTGTGTTAAAACCTTTCACCAGCTGCTTCTGGTTTCTCCACTTGCAGACATCCCTCAGTGTTTTGCACCATCCAAAATGAGACCCTCTACAAGACCCGGTGTGCAGACAGCATGTTTCTCTTTCCAGATTTGCCTCTCTAGGATTGGAACCAGCAGAAGCCAGAAACAGGAAATTAGAGGATTGCCACCGCTGTGTTCCCTGTGACACGCAGTTAAGTCACTGACCTTCTGAGGGAGCAAGCATGACCTCAGACCCACACGTCCAGCCAAACATCCCTAGTGAGGATGGCAAGCTAACAGGCCTTGCATTGCCGATAATCAGCATCTACTGGCCCAAGAATGTGGCCAGACAGAATCTGGAAATCAACTGGGATGAGAGTGATGCAACTTCACCTTCTTTGAAGAGTCAGGATGGAGCCGAGGTGCATAAGCCTTTCCCTGCTGCAAGGCAGCCAAAGGGCAGTGTGTGTAGTCCAGCTGCTGCACTGACCCTTCTTTTGACTGCAATAAAGTAAGTTGTCTTCTGTTCCCTTTACCCCCTTCTCTGCTTCTTGCAAAACATAACTTTGATCATAAAGCTCTGGAGAAGCAGGATTTTGAGCCCAATTCTGATCTCACTTATTTTGGCATAATTCAGGAGTAACTACATTCATACTTGTAGAAGATCAAAATCAGTCCAGTTCCTTTTAAGTGGGCAAAATTACTGATCTGCAGAAAGAAGAAAAAAAAGATGTGAACAATAGGGCCAGCTGAAGAAGGAGATTGTTTTTCATATTTGAAGTTAAACATTTTTTTGGCTAGCTATGATGAAAATTTTATAGAAGAAAACAAAAATTGGATAATTCCCATCAGCTGAAACTAGTTCTGATACTGTCTCCAGTGGCAACTTGTATTATAAGACAAAATATGGCACTGCTGTTGTATGTGGTTTCACTTATTATACAGTACTAACTGAACTTGAACAAAGTCAAGCAGATATTCAGAAAACAGAGGTGAAAAACACTGCTCTTTTCCCATTCTCATGTGGAAGGTCAGTACTGAGGAACAGCATCCAATGGGCAAGACTTCTGTAAGCAGGCTGTATTGAGCTACCACAATCAGTCAGCTACAAAGCAACTGGGAGCTAAAAAACCCTCCAAAGATCAGCATCCTGCTGTGACATCCCTGCAGATCTGGTTTCAATGCACACAGCACCTAGAAATCCTGAAGTACGAATTCACCTCTGCTCTCCGTTGTTGCCCGGGGGCAGCTGGATCTGCAGCAGCTCACTGGGATTCACGCACAGCAGACTATGTGCTGACAGCACAGCCAGTGAACTAGTGAAGCTGTTGATGTGGTGCCTTGCTGAAGTATGTCTGCCTGCCAAGCTACAGGCAGCCACGATGGGAGAAGAGAGGAGGAGAGAGGAACCCCAGGCACTGACTGGGTTTATCTTCCAGCTGAATATCAATCGAGATTAAATGCATGTGTGACCACAAAGGCTTAAACTCATTCCTCGTCATGGTTATGAAGCATGGCTGTGAAGCAAAAAAAATGCTAGAAACAAAGATATTTAGAGCCTTCACACAGTACAGTCCAGAGCTGTGTCTTGTGACTCACAGGGTTTAGCAAATGAGAGGCTTTATGTGCAGTCAGCTCTTATAAGCACATTTAAGAAAGGCCTGAAGAGACTAAAATCTTGATTTATTGGATCAAAAATCCCAAACGATTTTTACCAAGTGCTGTACAAGCTGGTGGGACTATGCTGGTTCTGCAATAGCTCAGCAGCACTTAGTAGCATGTTTGAGGGAGCCAGTAGCAGGAGAGGTCCCCTCCACTGAGGTTTAAAGACAGGTACCCTCTCCTCTTCTGAGAAGTGCCCTCAAACTGAGGAGGCCCGACTGAAGTAGCCACAAGAGTCTGAATAAAGCACTAGCATTAATCACAAACCCCCGGACCAGGCTGCCTCAGTGCCTTTCCTTGAGATCCGAGCAGGTCTCAAGCTGATAAAGATCTGCCTAGAAAGGAAAGGCCTTTTGATGTTCCCCATCACCCAGCACTGCTGGCTGGTGGAAGTGATACTCCGCAAAACCAAGCTGTAATCTTCATCGGGACTGAAGTGCGTCAGCAGACATGTGTATGGTGTGTTTGTTATCCTATACTTCACAATGCCAGCTGTGAGGAAAGGAAATGTGGGGTTTTAGGTCAACCACCGGACCAGTAGGTAGCCGTCGTGAGTGGAGTGCTGTCCCTGTGCTTGACCACTGCTTTAGAACTCAAATTGTGTACTTGAGTCACCAGAAATGTGCATACTTCAGCATACACGCTAAATGTGTGCATACATACTAAAAATGTTTCAGAGACACAGTGTGTTAGATAAGAAGTTATTTAAGTTATTAGTCAATTGAGTAACTCTTTAGACTTATAAAGCTCATAAAGACGCTGTGCATGGGAACCACAAATATAATAATCATTTTCCATTGATATTTTTTTCTGCAACAAGTCTTATTTCTTTACTTATCATTTGGTACATAAACATATTTTAGAAGGGGTTGGATAAACTAAAAATTGTTTGCTGGATCCAAGCCTTTATGGTGCTCTTTACTATGTGGCAACCTGCTTCATCATTACATCCTGCTAATGCAGCGGTCCTGGACCTCTTGGTCACTGGCAGTAATAGTGGGCTAGTATGCTAAATGCAGCATCCTTCCCTGAAAGCTGGGATGACTGCTAGAGATGCCCTGGCACTCTGCATTGCCAGAGGTGTCTGGTTTCTACCAACTTACACTGAAGCAAGATGAGTGTAGCTACTGAATCACGGAATCGTAGAAGAGATGACCTTAAAGCTCATCTAGTCCCAAACCTCCTGCCATGGGCAGGGACTCCTTCCACTAGACCAGGTTGCTCAGAGCCGCATCCAATCTGGCTTTGGCCACTTTCAAGTGTGGAACATCCACAGCTTCTCTGGGCAACTTGATCCAGTGCCTCACTACCTTCATAATAGACAATTTCCTCCCAGTAACAGGGACATTCAAGTAATCACCCACAATGAAGGTGACTCTTGGTATGAGCCAGGTAATTCAGTGCTGTACTTCAGCAGGCAGCACTCAATTGCCGTCTCATCCCTCTGGTGCACACTCTTGTATTACATGGATTAAACTGTTAAACTATTGACTTCCTAAATTGTGAGTGAGAGTGTTCTCATCTTGTTCACTACTCTTGAAATTTACTTTCTAAAGCATCAATAGCAATATGTACTGCAGGGAATACCAAACCAGAAACTTCTACATTGGTTTGCATGTTCATATAGGTGTTTAGGTTGTCATTTGAAGCGGCTGCATCAAACCACTCTGAGAAAACCTGGTGCCTCCTTCTCCCACGGGCACTTCCCTGCTGAAAGGATGACTTTGCTCCCGAAGACAAGCAGGGACAGGGAAAAAGTTCTGGGGTTTCCCCCCTCCATACTTTCTATTCCCAGACCATGCTGCTCAGTTGGAAAACTAGGAAAATAGACAAGTTTTCATACACCCACCTCTGCAGACTCATCCTGGAAGCTAGGAAGAGTTCACTCCCTCCCACACATTACTTTTGCTGTGCTGCCTGGCCCTGAAGCCACTTCTCCCATCTCCCTGCTCTGCTACTGAGTGGAGAAACCATGATAAACCCATTTTAATCACTCTGACCAGCACGGCCTCCCTGGGGCATGTCCCAGGGATTCACTGACGCAGGGTTTGTTTCCACAGGTGTGCTACTTTTGGCTGTTCTCAGCCCACACTTGGCCAGCCCACACCCACCCCAGTACAGCCAGGGCCTCAAGGGCTGTGCTGTGGTGGGTCTCCTCTCCCTGCCTGGCTGACACCACTGGGTGGGAAAGGCCCAAGAAGCTCGCTGCTGGAGCCATTGTGGTGTGCTGGCAGGGCAGATGGAGTTGAACACCAGAGGAGTGACTCTCTATGCATGGGGGGAAAGCACAGGAGTAACTCACTCTATGCAAAAGCTGTGTGCTCAGTTTAGCATTAGCATCTGACTAGGGATGATCTGTTTTGTAAGACAAAATATACAAGAAACTTACAGTAAAACAAAATAATAAAAAGATTGCCATGAGGATGAGAGCAGTGATCTGGATAAGCCCAGTCCAGGAAGGATCCCTGGAAGGTGGCCCAGGAGGCAGGGAAAATCCATGAGGAGTTTCCTTGCAAAGAAACCATTCAAGAAATTGGGCAGAGGCAGTATGCATGTGACGCCTGTGCAGCTCTGCTTGGATGGAGGGGGAGCCATCGTCTAGGAAAGTAGCCCATCCCAGAGATTTGAAGGGGAGAGAGTGGGAAAGAAGGTACCAACCTGATTTTGGACCAACCTGATCCAAAATAATATATGGTTTGTATTTTCTAAGTAGATTAAGGGAAAAAAAAACCCAACAAAAAAAAATTAAGTCAAGCAAAAGATTTCTAGTTGGAGTAAATGTCATTTTTCCTATTAAAAACCAAAACAAACCAGACCAGAAAAACCTCAAACTTTGCAGTTAAAAGATTCCCACCAAGCAATGAAGTATTTTCTGATGAGGCCCAAAGGTCTCTGCTCTCTCTCTCTTCATGAAGCTGGTGTCACTGGAATGTCCCCTAGATGGATGGGAACACCATCATAGTGAGTTTTGGGACACCACCCCCCACCCCCCCAAATATGTTTTCTTGGAGATTTTGCATCCCAGAATATAGTTTGTAAACATTGACAATACAGGGCCTAAAAAATGCATCTGCAAATGTGGAGGCTGTTCTCCTGGGACCTCCCAGCATGGCAAACAATGTCTCAGCCAACAAGTCTCTGTGTCCCTGTCCCAAACAGCCTGTGCACTGGCAGACGAGAAATGATCTCGGAGCTTGCTGAAACCCCCATGAAGAAACCAAGACAGTGATGCCAGCAGAGGTAAACCTGCACTCATTTCGGGTTCTAAAGGTTTGTTTACAAACAATTTCAGCATCATGGGCATGTGGTGTCCTCAGTGACATGTGCAGGACATTCCTGGCCAGGCAAAGGAAGTGTTGGTCAAAGGCAATGCCTAAAACAGCTGTGTGTGATGCACAACTGCCCAGCTGGGTGGCTGCTCCTACTGACTTCCAGTGAAGTCAAGCCAGTGAATTGGCCATCACACTGAAAGCCTCTTGGACTAGGGCAGTCTGCCACCACTACCCACTATCAGTGTTTGCTCTGTTACTTTTGACCCAAAAGCTTTCCATCAGCAGCACTGGAAACAGGATGAGTACAGGAGTAGTGAGTGTGAAACTAATTCAGAAGAGGTGCTGGAAACTGATGTTGACGGCATTTTTGGAAACTCTTTCCACAAGCTGAAAAAGCAGGGATTTCCTAAAATGACTGAAAATGAATTTGCCACATCTGCAAAGACTAGCTTGTGGGTTGTCTGTCCCTGAAAGTAGCTAAGGAAGTGCTACAGTCAACAACTTTTCAGTTTAAATGACAAAAGCTAATGTGCCCATGATCGATTGCAAGTTCCATGTCTACTACCAGTCACCTTAAATCCTGGAAATACCACCTTTTGAATTGTTAAAGCTCTACAAGTTCGCACACTACAAAAAGACGGTCTTTTTGACCAAAAAAAGCTAGTTTTGGAATCAAGGACAATCTGTAATTAAAGCCAACAGTATGGGAATCTGTAACTGATCTGCTCAGAACAAACTATTTGGCTACCTGAAGAGAAGCAAAAGATTTTTATTTTTTTGGAAAGAAGTGCAAATTTGTTGAGAAAGAGGAAATTCGGCAAACTGAAAGCTTGACCTTCATAATAGGCAACTGTATGCAAAGGCAGAGAGGACAGGACTCGATTTAGTTTGACGAACAATCCAATCACTGCTTATAACATGAAATTAGACCACTTGTTTAAAAAAGAGCTAGAGAAACAAAAAAGATGTTATGCCATTGACCTTAACACTCCTCTGTAATATACTTGATGAGAGGGCTTTTAGTTTTACTGAGACAAATTCAATAGATTTACAGTGGTGAATGCAATAAAATTACACACATGGTGAAGGAAAGCTTAGCTTCAAGGCAGTTTAACTCTGTCCAAGAAACTTAACTCCTTGAAATTTGCCATTTTCAGCTGGAAAGGAAAAAACTCGAAGGCATGACTCCAGCAAGGCTATTTAGTCAAACAGGATCAGATAGATCTATGGGATTCACCTTCTGCTTTGGTTATGAATGAAAGTAGCCAGTTAGTGGTTTGTTGAAGCTTATTTTTGCCTGAAGAAGTCTGGTCAAGATGGGGTTAATGCAGCTGTGCTTGGGTCTGCTGTGCTTTGAGGGAGGGATGTATGGAAATGAGAGGGAAAGGAAGCTCAAAGGAAGTCAGGTAGCACAATGAATGAAGTATTTTGCTTGGATGAGTTCAGTTTGTGATCAGACATTTTGCTTTGGTACAAAATGCCATGGTCTCCAGGAGACATTGTGAATTCGTGACTAAGTTTTTAGTATTTTCCTATTTCCAGGAACCTCACCAACAATACAGCTCATGCTGTCCACATTAGGCATAAATATCACTATTTCCACCCTCCAGAGGTGGAAGCAGAGAAAGAGCTCTTTGACTGACCTCTGAAGAGCTGGGCCATATCTCGGTTTTGATGGGCTTAGAGCACCTGCCTCTCCTTAAATGACAAGGAGTTTGACAGCAGCCCCAGGGAAGCCAGGTGTGATGGACTGAGCAGCAAGTGACTTCCCATACTCACAGGAAGACAAACCCAAGGCAGAGCAACGTCTTCTTTCAACAAAGGTTTCAATCCATTTTTATGTCTCCTTCTTCTTGAGGAAATTTTGAAAGGTGTTTAAATGCTCACATAAACTCAGGCTGCTGTGGTAGGCATGCTTATATACTTCCCACTTGCCTTTGGTTCTGAAAAATCAAAGCAGCTCAGGTTTTCTCATTTCTGTATTATTTGGCCCATCAGGTATCAATCAGATGTTGGTGCATACAGATGAACTACCTGATGAGGTGACTAGACACCCAGACCTGTGTTCAGCCCAGCTTTGACTAGGCTGACAGCCTCCTATTTTCCCTTTTCTGCTGGGGCAGAGCAGCAAGGGGATTCAGGGAGCAGGACACATNAAAAGCAACAAGTTGGGGTATTTTTTTTTCTCAAAAATAGCTTAAAGAGAAAAATAAAAATAAGAATGAAGGAGGTGCAACATAGCCAAACCATAGATTTGAAAACTTTGCTATAATGTCTCCTGAAATGTGAACATGTGGAAGATGTGCCTCTGTATGTGTGTATTTTTCTGTATGGTTAAACCCTCACCTCAATTATTTATGTATATAAATAAAAAAAGTGTCTTGGCATAACCAGAGATTCCTCCAGGCACAGTTTATTGACATTTCTGAAATACTGAGAGAACAACATCTGAGGATTATATCCCATATCATTTTCTCTTCTTGGCAGCAAGACCTTTAAATGCAGTGGGGAAATGAAGAAGAGTATGTTGACAAGAGATTTTGTTTCCATACTGAGATGGTTATAATAGCAGAATGCAATCAGCTTCATATAGAAGAGCTAGAGAGACAGATATATGTATATAATGTGAAAATGCTGACTTTATATGAGAAAGGAAGATTTTTTAAGATAACATAGAATGAACCACTCTAAGACTAGCTTCCAGCAAAACATTTTGCTTTATTAGTTCTATTTTCTAGCTACAAGTCAAGCTGACATCTGTCAAGCTTTTTAACTTTTCATGTGGCAATCT